>NJRP01000480.1:89265-130362 GCA_003063835.1 Aphaenogaster floridana | reverse complement strand
GTGAATTTTTCTCTTGACATATAATATAATTTCGGTATTTTGTATTTATTACAATACTATAGATATAGAGAGTATTTTGCCATATTTATTACTTACCTTTATATATTTTCTAATATAAAATAATCACGCCGGTTGCACTAGTGCAGATGTGCAGCAGAAACGCACAGATTAGTGTCCGCCATTTTTAGGGATTTATGACCATATATGGAATAGGTTGCCAGACTCTGTATTCTAGGGACACTAAGTTCTGTCAGACGAAAACGCAACCTTGCGGAGCATTAGTAAACTACATTTTGGCTTGAGGACGTTAATTTTCCCGATGGCGTCCGCTATCTCAGGATTGCGCGATATTTCATGTTTCGTGGCCGTGTACTCGCACGCCATTTTGGATGAGATTCGTCTAGGAGTAATCAGGAGTAGTTGACGTTCCTGGATTTTGTTATATTTCAGCGTCGTGCGTTTCCTCAGGTGAAGTAGCGCGTCAAGAATGGGCGAGGATTTTAACGGAGGTGAGTAATTCGACGAGCTGGCACACCCGCCGTCGGATCGTCCCTGCGATGTTCCCGCCTTGTTAAAGATCAGCCAGCCGAAGTTCTGTTTGCGATACGTAATGGCCGGAGCTAGTAAACAGTTCCAACGATTGATTTTCGAGATAAGGCCTTTGTTATTTAAATGCCCAATTTATTTAAATTCTTTTAATGTGTGTTGTGTTTATATTAACAAATTCGCGCGATTTGAGATATCCGTATTCAGACAAGTTTATTAATACCTGTTGAGAATATATTGCCCATTAATTTCATTGAATATTACCTAAACATTTTCTTTATTTGAGATAAAGCACAGTAATATACAGTAGCGCTCAAAAGTCTTTTGACAATCAGTTTTCATGCATTACTTTGTAAACAGGGTTATTATGTTGTTTATGTAATATTTATTAATATTTGCAAAGATATATTTTTGTTATAAACATGTGTTATTATATGCAAGGATTATATTACAAAGATTATATTACATTTAATATATGTATAGTATTGGTATAGTATTAATAAAGTAATTCACAAAAACTGTTCGTCACAAGACTTTTGAGCGCTACTGTAGGTACAAATCATTCACAAGTGAATTTAACTATATTTAGGGCTGGTTGTTCTAATTTCTTCATAAGCTAACTAATAATTAAATCATATATCTCTCTTTGTTTCTCCTTCAAATTAGACAAACATATGATTTAACTGTTAGTTAGCTTACCAAGAAGTTGGAATAATCGGTCCTTACTTATATAATTCGATGATGAGTTATGCTCTAATTCTTTTTTATCCTTATACCCAGATCGTGATAGACAAGATCGGGATAAAGACAGAGATCGGGATAGGGATCGCGACAGGCGGCATCGATCACGCAGTCGAGATCGCAGAAAGCGCTCCCGTTCTCGCTCCAAAGATCGTAGAGACAGAAAAAGAAGTAATTCGCCGAAGAAAAATCGTAGCTCCAGGAGAAGAAAACCGTCTTTGTATTGGGATGTACCGCCACCTGGTTTCGAACACATTACTCCTTTGCAGGCAAGATTACTTGCTATCGTGTCTTGGATTACTTTCTTGAAATTACTTTGAAGATTATATATCTACATATATATATTCTATCTGTACAGTATAAGGCTATGCAAGCTGCTGGACAAATACCCGCAAACATTGTAGCAGATACACCACAGGCAGCTGTACCTGTAGTTGGTAGTACGATAACACGCCAGGCAAGGAGACTTTACGTAGGGAACATTCCATTCGGAGTCACCGAGGAAGAAATGATGGAGTTCTTCAATCAACAGATGCATCTCTCTGGACTTGCACAGGCTGCTGGAAATCCAGTATTGGCGTGTCAAATTAATTTAGACAAAAATTTCGCATTTTTGGAGGTATAACTTATCACGTACACATACAAGATATATATCTATATTGTTTTTTATATGTCATTAAGAATGTAGCATACACATTAGGGGAGCGAAAAAAACTTTTTTACAGATCAGATTCTTATAGTATATTCTTTAGAAAAAAAGTAGTCTTGGGACATTAAACTAACGTGTGCAAAACCCCAGTCCGATCGGATAATATCTTCTATTCGGGGATGGGCCCCAAAGTTTCGAAATTTTAGTCAAAACCTCCAAAATATAAGCTTATGAGAAATTTTGCATGTTTTCGTCGAGCGTGTCTCTTTCCTATTGAAAACTGTCAGTGAGGCATTATTATATAGTATTACGGTCAAAAGTAGAGTTAACAGCCTCAAACAGAGGGAGATAAATAATATGGTAGAACGCGCGATTAAAATCCAAATATTTCGGACGCGATACATTCTGATATCACACACATTTAGCATTGCTGCTGTGTAACTTTTTGCTTACTTGATTACTTACCAAGTTACCCAAAACCCACCACGTGGAGGTGGCTACACATTGAGTTCCTCCCAAGCTCCCCCCCCTCCTACCAAACCACCCTTCTATGTAGAACTAAAGAAAATTACAATTTATATTCTGATTTGTATTAAATTTGGACATTATACTTCTTGACTGAAGAGTAGCCCGGATCATGCCTTCTCTCGCGTTGTGGCTACACACTGTAGCGTCAGCTACAGCTCAGTTACGAGCTTGACTGTCCACTCGACAGCTTGTGTGTGACAAGGAAAGTGGAAAAATTCCCAACCATGCGGTTGTTTTTACCATTTCTATCAATTTCTCGGTGCTCGCCTTGCTTAAAACTGGAGGTCGTGTTAAAACACAAACCAGTCAATAATTTCAAGATTTTAGAAGTTTTGAAAACAATGCTACAGTGTGTAGTCACAACGCGAGAGAAGGCATGATCCGGGCTACTCTTCAGTCAAAAAGTATAATGTCCAAATTTAATACAAATCAGAATATAAATTGTAATTTTCTTTAGTTCTACATAGAAGAGTGGTTTGGTAGAGGAGGGGGGGCTTGGGAGGAACTCAATGTGTAGCCACCTCCACGTGGTGGGTTTTGGGTAGCTTGGTAAGTAATCAAGTGAGCAAAAAGTTACACAGCAGCAATGCTAAATGTGTATGATATCAGAATGTATCGCGTCCGAAATATCTGGATTTTGGTCGTTCTACCATATTACTTACTCCTTCTGTTAACTCTACTTTTGACCGTAATACTATATAATGATGTCTTACTGACAGTTTTCAATAGGAAAGAGACACGCTCGACGAAAACATGCAAAATTTTTCATAAGCTTATATTTTGGAGGTTTTAATTAAAATTTCGAAACTTTGGGGCCCATCCTCGAACAGAAGATATTATCCGACTAGACTGGGGTTTTGCACACGTTAGTTTAATGTCCCAAGACAACTTTTTTTCACTATAAGAATCTGATCTGTGAAAAAAATTGTTTTTCGCTCCACCTTAACACATATACACACATTCAAATTTTAATTAGTCATACTGATCGGTACTTAAAGTGCTAGTGACATTTTTTTATTCCCTTTTTTTTAAAATATAGTTCCGATCGATAGACGAAACCACGCAGGCTATGGCATTTGATGGCATAAATTTCAAAGGGCAGAGTCTGAAGATAAGAAGGCCACACGATTATCAGCCAATGCCAGGAATGACCGATAATCCAAGCATGAACGTGCCAGGTACGGTTCCTGGTATGTTTTAAACATACATTTTTCTATATTTAATAATGTACTTGATTGTACCATGCTTGACAATAACTTGCACTTATTTTAATTCTACATATATTTCTTTTAGATTCACCGCATAAGATCTTCATTGGTGGTTTACCAAATTATTTGAATGAGGAACAGGTATGCCGGCACACCCAACAAGTAATTTTATTTATTGCACACCTTTAGATGCAGTTCTTCTTCATTGACACCTATTCCGATCAATTGCATTAATCTGTTGAATTGCATTGCTATGGCTGGCACAAAATTTTATCAATCGGAAACCGAGAGAATTGGCTTCAATGACGAAAAATTGCATCGTGTTGTCGCAACGACACAGGATTATCATTGCGACGCGTGTATGCTAATCCTGTTGCGTTGTAAGTTACCTTTAAAGGATTAAATTATAATATAGGTATTTAGCTATTTAGCAGTGAGTGCACTCACATAAACACAAACGACCGAGAACCCCTGTCTTACTCAAGTTCAACAGAGGTATGTATGTGTTTCCATCAAGATTTCGGCGTCGATTAGGTTCCTTATTAGGTAGAGGTGCGTTACTCGGATCGTGTGGCTCCGTTCTCTTTTTATGTTTATCTTCGGACGATCCGCTTCTCGTTTTCCTGTGGAACTTCCTTATCATTCCTCGCATCTTGTCTTTCCAATGTGGCATATCTAGTTTAGGAAGCATTAGCGGCGTTACAGCATTTAGGTGGGGTATGCAGTCGCATCAACGGTTATCCTTCTATCTCTTACAGCCTTTCTAGGCACGTCGCGGACCCAGTCCATCACGAGGAGATACGAGTCTCTCAAGTCTAGGCAGTTTTTTTTTTAGGAAAGCCAACAGAGAAGGGGAAGGGGGGAAAAGAGTTTACTCCGATTATATTCAGAAATAAACCGATCAAAGGAAATAGACGATCATTCGCGTTTTTTAATCCATCTGATACAAAAATAAGCAAAGTAGAGATACGTGCGACATCTGGAAAAAGCTCTTTAAAGCTATTTATGACTTCTATTTCCAATTTGAAATGCTTTTACAGAGTCGTCCACTCTTGTGCAGCAATAATACATGTTGCAAAGAAGGATCTTTTTTAGGTCTACAAGAAAAGTATAAGATCAACGTTTTTACATGTAGCAGAAGTTTTTTTCCTTTTCTTTCTTTTTTTGGGATTACAGGGTCAACACATAATTTTATGTGCATCTGGTAACAGCTCCAAGTTCTCCGGTATATATTCTTTTCAGGAATACCTTTTCCTTTTGCAGCTGTTCTTTTTACAGGCTTTTCAGGCTTTACTGCACGTCTCGTCTTGTGCGTTTACAGGTTTCCGCGAACGAATGATCTTCGAATATATCGATGCATTGAAAACTTGAAAACAAAATGACAATGCAAAGAAAAACGGAAAATAGTAAAAAAAAAAGAAACGGCAATTTTATTGGATATTAAGAAGTTAAATGTAACGGTATTCTTATAAATGGATTATGCTTAAATTCGTAAGAGAGTAAAAAAAAGAATATGAACGTCTCGTTATTATGTAGTAAACTGTGGACTGATACCAGTACCCTTTCTCCCCATTTCTTAGCTTAGGGTCGTGCCGATCAAAAGCATTCGCTTACCACTACCACTACTTCTACCACTACTTCTACCACTACTACTACTACCGAACATGACAAAATACCACACTGCCTGGAGAGAGGCTAAGCCCAGTCCCTCGAGGCAAGTACTTATACCATTCTCATGCCTTCGTACATTGGGTTTATGCGACAATTTTGTAGCCCCCCTTCCTCGATGTGTTCTCGGTTCTCCTGTGCCAATGGTGCGTTCTCTGATTCAATAGTTTCACATCAATAAAAGTATGTTGCTTAATCTACTTAATCGTGCCGAGTAATTAGTAACTATCAGACCGTAGAATCGAGTTCGCAACAGAAAGAAATTCTTTAATGAGAGCAACATGCTGTTATCTAAAGTTTCGAGTTTTCAGTTTCTCAGCCCGTGGAGATGTAAGTAAATTTAATACATATATTATAATTAAAAAGTATGAATATCGAAGACAGAGATCGGTGTTCGAAATAATGAACAATGTAAGGAATGACGCCGGAGCACAATTAAGCGGAAGTTGTTTCGTCAGACATGAGGGTGGTGTGTAAGGAGTTACCACCAAGGAAAAAGTGATTAAGATACGCAAGCATATGCATTTATATTTCGTTTTTCTCACTTTGGATGATGCAACTTTTTGCCTCAAATTCTTCTGCAGAGAATTGCTTGAAGATCCAGTAAAATATTTTGTATCTCCTCTTTTTCTCTTTAAAAATGTATTTTAATAATATTTTTTCTTAATATTTTTTCTCAAATCCTTATTTTATTTTGTTGATATAACTTATTATAAGAAAACCGATTAAACTTATTTAATTTCATAAATGCAGAATTTGATTATAGTTGATTACATATAAAGAAAAGATTTTAAGAATAAATATCTTTTATCTGATGATATTCATTTACTTATGTATGACTAATTAATATCAGAGTTGCATAGTCTATATTTTATAGATTTGAAGAGTATGTTACGCGAGTGAGGGAGTAATATTTTTTACTATAATACAGGTGAAAGAGCTGTTGATGAGCTTTGGACAACTGAGGGCGTTCAATCTAGTAAAGGATTCCGCAACTGGTCTCTCCAAAGGATATGCATTCTGTGAATATGTAGACGTCTCGATGACTGACCAGGCAATTGCCGGCTTGAACGGAATGCAGCTGGGTGACAAGAAATTAATTGTGCAACGCGCCAGCGTGGGCGCTAAAAATCCTATGATAGGCGCACAAGCTCCAGTACAAATTCAAGTGCCTGGTTTGTCAATGGTTGGCACGAGCGGACCTGCGACCGAAGTAAGAGCTAAATGATCCTCGCAAAATAATTTTAAGATCGGATTTATAATTGTATAACATCTTTCAGGTGCTTTGTTTGCTCAATATGGTCACGCCAGAAGAATTAATGGAGGAAGAAGAATACGAGGATATTCTTGAGGACATTAAAGAAGAATGTAATAAATACGGCGTGGTGCGATCCGTGGAAATTCCTAGACCCATCGAGGGTGTTGATGTTCCTGGATGCGGCAAGGTATGCTTAATATCGATAATATCGATAATGCTTCTATACATTATTTACCATTTTTTATTCTGTTGCAGGTATTTGTAGAATTCAATAGCGTGATTGATTGCCAAAAGGCGCAACAGACTCTCACGGGTCGAAAGTTTAATAATCGCGTTGTAGTTACATCATACTTCGATCCCGACAAGTATCACCGTAGAGAATTCTAAGCTATAGACTTCTCTTTTCATACCATAATAATTATATATATATATATAATGCAATGTATATGTGAATTTGAATCTAATATTCCAAGAGAATTATACATTTACCAATAAATAATCGACGATAATACGGTAAGAAATTGCTGCGTTCAGCGACAAACGATTAGAATTGTAAGTATATCGCAGACACCGATAGGAACTCCGATAATCGCATGACCAAACGCGCTTTTTCGCGCTTTGAAAATGAACATATGTAATAATAATAAAAAATACATTTGGTCGTTAATATAAGGCGAACAATGGTAACCGATAATTTGATATTACCTGTTAGGAGATAAGAGAATAAGTAGATGTTCTCCTGCAAAGACAGGATAATAAACAGGATAAGACTGCAAGATTAATAAAACAAAAACATAATGTCACTGTCTTTCTACAAAAAGTTTTTTTCAAAATTCTGTTAATTCATACATAATTTACGATGTTGATTATTCAATATAATGATAGATGAGGATCATTTTGGGAATTTCGTGGGAAACTAACTCAACTTTCGAGCTGCAACGCAGGTTGATAGGAACGACTCTCTCCGGTGTCGGCGGCGTCCACCACGAATTTCTGCAGTAATGCGTAAAGGCCACCGCCGAGCAGTAGCATGCCGATACCCGTTAAAAGTACTATAGCCCAGGCCGGTATAGCCGTACCTCCTAAAAATTATTTAACGAATATTCAGAATTTGGCGGCGTGCCGTATTCTACTCTCAGTCATTGTCATAGACTTACTGTAATAACGTCTGGTTATTGTTTTTCGGCCTCTCAAAATTTTGCGTCTTGCCTCGACTTCCTCCAGAAATATTCCCATTAAAACTGTTTGGTTATTCAGAAAGTGAAAGAAAGATTAATTCATTTTCATAGAATCTATGACTTTTTTATGTACTATGTTGCTTGTATAATGTTACGTTAGGATGTATTGACAAAGATATAAAAACGATTATGATACTATCACATCATGTTTAATAAAAATGATTAAATTCTCGTTTAGGATGATGTGTAATGTAATTATTTATTATATTATTATTTGGATAAAACTCAGTAATTATTTTTAATCTATCAGCGACGATTTCTACGGTGCAATGACATGAAAAGCGGAACGCCTTTGCTTCTACCATCGATTATAGGCGGATTTGTCGACACTTTTCTTTCTGCGTATTAAAATTAAGTTTTACTTACGTAAACCAATAGTTAAATAGCACACAAACTTTTTCGAACACATTTTCTCTTGCGGAAAATATTAGTAGATGAAAAACGAAAGAACAGGATCGAATCGCTGTCGTAGTTAACTATAATGTCTGCGTAACGCGTACTGAATCACACCTTTGATAAGAGATAACTGAGTGTACAGCTTATCTATTTCAAGATAGTGAGATACACTTTCATTTGTACGGATATCCTCGTTCTTACACGACGACGCACAAATGTAGAACCCTCAGATTGGGAACTGTCAATTTTTGTTGGTGCTGTCATTAATGCATATTGATTATTACACTAAACTCTATCAATGATTTTTGTGTTAATCTCTCTCTCTCTCTCTCTTTCTTAATAACTTCTCTAAAAAAATGAAAATTTTCTAACGATCTTTTATAATGTCTCTTATAAGATTCTAAATTAGTACTATACAATATGGCCCACATTCAGAACGTGCTTCTAAAGATGTAGCGTGCTTTTTTGTCATTCTATCTTTATCGTTCATTAGATGTAAAACAAGGATAGAATGACAAAAAAGCGCGCTAACATCTTTAGAAGCACGTTCTGAATATGGGCCAGTATACATATTGTTCATTTATTACGACATAACTAAAAAATTGTCATTTTTTAATTGTTTGCAAAAAAGAACAGATCTTTGGAGTTCTTATTACTGGGGTAAAACGACATAACTGATCTTCTAAAATTGAAAAAAGAAGGGAATTTTGCTTCAAGAGTGTCATAAGTCAAAAAGGGTTACTTTTATGGGTTCATTTTTATAATAGGTGAAAGTTTAATACCCTGAATGAAGAATTAATACTTTTATTTCTCTACAATCAGTTATTACACCAAAATCGCATTAAAAAATGATATTTTAATAATTTTAATGAATCAAAACATTCAAACTCATTTTCTGGAAAACTTTTTTTTACTTAGATCGTTGTAACAAACGAGCGATTTGAATTAGGTGCGTTCTTTTACGATGCTCGAATAACTGTGTATCGAAATAAAAATGAGATAGCGGGATTAAGGATTTGTAAGGGTACAATATTGATATCCGGTGAAGAATACAGGACATTTCAAAGTCCGTTCATCCTTTTATGATCTTTTATTGATCCAAATTAAGGAAACTGAATTACATCTATAGCAAATTATTACAGAATTATTGCAATTACGTTTCGATCGATGCCAATGCAATAGTCGATGAATAACGAGTTGAGCTTGTGCGTATGCTTGTGTGTGTGCCTTGAAACTGAATTTGTACAAATGTAGAACGATAATATCGCTAAGAAAAACAGGAATTTTGAATATAATTCAATATATGCTTACGGCGAATGGCAACGAACGAAAGAGCGATGGGGGAGGGGCGAGAAGAACAGTCTCGGACAAATGAAAAAAAAGAAAAAGATTAAATATAAAGCTAAATAAAAATCCGCCATACACACTTCATGTTAGACTAGAATACTTTTTTTTGCGTGTATGTCTTACGCTTGGAAGTTAGCATCGACATGATTGTAGTAATTCGCACGTTCAGGCGGCCCCCTTCCTCTTGTAAGTCTTCTCCCTTCCTTTTCTCTCTCGAAGAAGTGCGACGTAAAATAAAACTTCGAACGCGACTCATCGATATAATTAATTAATATAAATATAGCTGGCACATATACAAGGCATTTCAAATTCCGCTTCACGTTTTGGCGACTTCGCAACGCGCCTTTTTCCGCCCCTATTAGCATATAATCATTTACAGTCGTAACAAGAACCGAAGACATCTCTCTGTGTCTTTTCTAATCAGTTTATTCGTCAGCACCGTAAATTTCTCGAAGAACGTTCCTTTCTGTCTTTCACTACGAAGACGTGTAGGAAACTTCGACACTTTGAAAGCTTTAATCAATTGAACGACGGCGAGTACACGTTTCTTCTGCGCCTGAAAGATTGCGAGAAAAAAAGGAAGAAACGAAAAAGAAAATAATTTCTGACGAATAATCGAATATCACCTCAGCGTCTTGCACTCTTAAATTAAATTGATTTGGGAGCTTCTTTCCCATTCTTTTGATCTTGCTATTTTTTTATATGTGCATCATAAACGTAGTTCTGCAGGAAACAATTCCCTTGCCCAAGATACGTTCAAGCACGAATCGCTAAACGAAATAAATAAATATAATACTGTATATACTGTACCGTTTATGTTGCATCTTAGTTATATTAACGTATTAAGTAATAATAATTATTATTATCAGAACGATATACTCAAGTAAAACTTTCAAATCAGTCCTTCCTCGCGATATACTTCGAAAAATAATAGGAATGAAAGGAGAGTCTATCTCCGACGAATGTATGGAAAATCTCGGCAAAGGAAGATTGACAGTAAAGATAATGCATTTCTTTCTAAATCTCTATCCTTTATAGCTATGCTAAGAAAATTCATAATACCGGACATAGCCATCGGTAGAGATCTCATCTAGATATGAATTTTTTTCTAAGCTACGCCTTACACACCAGCGATTGAAGTCATTTCGTAGTTTCGCTTGAGAATATTCGTAATACTTGGATGGCATAGTAACTTCAAGATATATCTCGCGCGCGACAGGAATAACCGAGCTATTACGATTCAGATAATTATTAATGAAAGTGCAATCGTGAAAATGCGCTGCGCGTAGAATTAACATATTATTATTACCCTTTGAAATCCTATTGCATTTTCTCATTAGTTCAGCATATTGTTACTGATCTTTATCTTCCACCATATCTTTTCTCTTTTTTTTTACAGAAGTGTAAATTTCGTTCATATTTCCGCGCTACACATATATATGTATATATAATTTTTTTTCGCTAGATTGAGATTTAAGCTACCTTCTTATTTGTCACAGATAACGCAATATTTTCGCTTCAAAAGTACGGAACCAAATGCGAGAACAGTATTATAACATAGGTTTCTATTTTTTTCTTTTTACGTTGATGCCGGATATTTTTTAACGTGACAATTTTACAATTTGTCTAGGTAGTATACGAAATCGTGTATGTGCATGTACGTATGTGCCTGTGCGCACGTTGCATTTTTTTAATAACTATAATCGCGCGCTTTTAGGTGTTGCTATGGATATTCTCGTGGTTATTTTCAAAACATTTCTCTAGCTGTGGAGCAACAACTGTCGTGGAGTTTCTGTTAGGAATTATCGCATCGTTATTAAATACCACCAATAGAGACATATCGCAAGTGTGTGTGTGTGTGTGTGTGTGTGTGTGTGTGTGTGTGTGTGTGTGTGTGTGTGTGTGTGTGTGTGTGTGTGTGTATGATTCAAAATTCCGTATGCAATAAGTTATTAGAGAATGTGTGTGTATATATATATATATATATATATTATACTAATATATATATATAGAATATATAATATATATACATATATAATATATATCTATATATACATATATATAATATATATAATAAATATATATATATATATATATATATATATCTCATTCCAATAAATATATTTATATCTCTTTTATTACCGAATAGCCATATAATTTAAACGGGCTAAGCATTTCGATTTATGCTTACTTTTACCTTGTGGCTAGCTGGTGTTTTGGCTCGAAATATTCTTTTTCGTTTCGCTTGGCGCCGCGGCGAAACTATTCGTTGCGGAAGATAACGTAGCTTCCTTGATGAATTGATTGCCATTTAAGGTTGGCTTTTTGCTATTTTCTTGTGTATTGCTGCTGCTATTGCTGTTACTACTACTCCCATTACATTCTGCTGCTTTACTGTCAACAGATTCAGACGTTTCTTGGCACTGATTTGTAATATTGCTCATTAATTCTGCGGCGTTTTCATTGTCCTGCCATTCACCCGACCTCTGTATTATATTTTTTTTAATGAGCACTGCTTTGAACGTTGCTAGAGTCTTGCGGAGAGTTATGCAGAAACCTCGAGATGCCGGGATGAGCGGAAATTCGGGCAATACTTTCTCATCTGTAAATAGGACAAAAGTTTGTTATCTATTTCCATATAAAATATATAAAAAAACGTATGTTATATACCAATATCTGCAATCTCTTTAAACGTGGTAGGAGTAACTGGAGAGAGCGGATGCTGATTGTTATGCTGCTCAGATATCTCCATCCATAGCTCCAATCGCTGCAGCAACTTTTCGGCATGTTTTTTGAAGTGCGCGATGATTATATCCTTAAATACAGGCGGTGGATGTAGCAAAAGTTTAGTCTGCGCCTGTACCAGTTTTAGCACCACCATCTCGTTGTACATCCTCGAGTTCTCGCGTCCTTGTTGCGAGCCCTTCTGTTTCTCGAAGCCGGCCTCGTTAAAGTATGGCTCACTTACGAGGATCAGACCCTGTATCGAGACTATCACTTGTAACAGAGTTGACGAACTTGTCCACACTTCCGTGCCGCGACCGGACCAGGTACCCAACAAACTCACGCACACCTTCCCATCCTCGTAGAGATTGGGATTCAGCCGATCGCTGCAATAGGAGATGTAGTGACAGAGGGGCGGTGCGGCCGGATAATCGGCGGACAATTGGAAATCAAAAAGAAAAAGGCCATCTTCGTAGGGCGTCTTCTCGGGGCCACGGAACATCACGGAGTACAGATCTATACGGTCCTCAAATCCCTTCACCCAAACACCCGGCGGGAGCGAGCTCTTCAGTAGCTTCAATTCTTTGGAGACCGTGCGGAAGAAGTTGCTCATATCAATGGGCTGGAACATGGTCAGCTTGAACTTGTGGTTGTCAGGCGCACTCTCTTCAATGGAGAAGCCCTCGCCTTCAGTGTAAACCGTCGAAAGTTCGACCAGGAATTTAGAACAGGATGACGTTTCCAAGCGTTCTTCCCCTTTTCCCTTGTGCTTTCCTAAACTGAATCTCCTCGACACCTCGGCGTGCGCCAATACGAGTTGCGCTTTTATCAAATTACACAATTTGACGCATACTTGTGATGTTCCAATGCTCTGAGAGGTCAACAGACTCGTCGGCACTTTTTTCACTTTGTTCGCTTCTGTCTTTTCGGGCGAGGTCATACCGTTTATCGTGGACGAGCACTCCGGCACGTTATTGACATCCTCACTTATGAGGAACTCTCCGCTGGACTCGCTTGAGCCCGACTCCTTCTTCGAGTTTTCCGCCGAATATAATCCGGAATCCTCCGGATTAGGATTGGGACATATAAATAATCGATTAACAGTTTCCTCACCGTTCTGTTTTTTAGCATTGCTTTCGATACTTGAAGTATTGTCATTCTCCGATTCGTTGATAATTGTAGCAATTTGCTTCTCTGCTGCACTAATTGCACTTGGATCATCGCCATTGCTCGATTTCTTCGAATCATCTTTATCTATGGATTCTTCCGGACATTCAGATTTAGGCGTAAAGAGTCTCGTGACTTGATCCGCCATGCGTTGTGCAACGTTTGCTCTGCCGCGTTCTCTCACTCGTTCGAGAAGTCCTTGGAAGTGGCGTTCGTGGAAAAACGCAGTACCCATCAATTTATCCATGTAACGGCAATCCTTGTAAACCTCGAGAAGTTTCCTCATCACCTCTGTTGTTTGCAGGGACGGATTTTGTGTAAAAATCTCTTCCAATCTCGACATTGCAATTCTTGCTTTCTCGATGTGTGCCGCTAACTTTGGTCTTATGTTATCCAATTCCATCTGCTCCGTATCATCGTTATCTGCGATAAAACAATCTTCCAGTTCCGTTTCCCACGATGAATCAGACGATACATCATCCCACAGTTCCCCTTCGTCGCTATCATATTCGCCGACCTTGTATAGATCTTGTGGCCAGCACATGCTAATGTGATCGTCGATCCACCATACTTTTACTCGTCCCTCTGGATAATTGTCCAACACTTGACCAGCAGTGCATCCGGCGTCTTCGCCCTCAAAATTTGCTATCCGAATCACCAGAGTTCCCGGTCTGTACTGAAAATCTGGATGATCTTTCAAGTCGTAAACGCTCACCTCACGCTCCTCCAGAAAGATCGGTCTGAACAAGTAGTTAATAGCAAATTTAAAAAATATATCATATATTTCACTATTTTTATATTATTTGTAATGATCTTAAATTATGTTTAAATTATAAGTTCCAGAAACTTAGAGAAAATAGAATTACCATTTATAATTTTCTATTCTTTTATATAAACATTTGATACTTATGTAACGTTACACATCATTAATACATTATTAATACAAAATTAAAACTACTATACAATTCTGAATATATAAAAAAAATACTGAAAGTTTTTTTTACTATTATACTTACTCTGGGTTTTGACTAGAAGTATATGTACGGAACCATTTTATCTTGGCAGTACGACCTTGATGATCAACACTTTGTACAACGCCATACATTCTAGATTCTTCTTTCTGATCTACAACAAAGTCACCTGGGAAAAATTCCTTATCATCCAAGTGATGAATTGGATATAATTGTGTTGATGGTATGCCTAAAAAAGAATGGATAATGTTTAGTATCACTATAAAAATTTTCGGTAATTGAGACCATCTCTTAATAATATATAAATCAATGATATTACAAGCTAATTATAACATTAAAACATAATTTAGACAATCCATTCTTATATATTTAAAATGAACAAAGATATTTCGGATAAGTGCACCTTATAATACGTACACACAACTCTCTCTAATAAATATGTAATTATATAATCATCAATATTAATACCAAATTCTACTGAGCCGTCTTGCCACACCACATTGGCTTTCGTATTAGTGGACAACGTTTCTACGACTATCTTAGTCCCGGGAACTAATGGAACAGGCGGTACTTTCTTTTTGGCTTTACGCAATTTCTTTTTCTTCAGCACTTTCGTCATCAATGTAGGACCCTTCTTTTTCTTTCCCACTGATGACATGCTGGAACAACAGCTAGAAACCTACAAAGCGCACATATTTCTATATCTTTGATTTCTTTTTCTTATGCCTAATTTTTTTACTTTTAGATAAGTTCTCAATAATTTTATTCGAAAGATATCTCTCAGAATTAATGGCTATGATTGGTTATTAGCAATAGCTAACTTTATCTGGAAGACAGAACTTATATAAAGGTGAAGAAATTGGGTATTTTAATGAAAGAAAAAAAGATGAATGATTACCGAAGCAGAGTCACTTTGCGAACCCGTATCTTCCGTATCCCACTCATCCGAGCTTTCAGCGTGTTGATTTTGAGGCGGCAGCAACAAAACGTTGTTACCTGTAGTATCTTGTGAATGAATGCCGTTACTTTGACCATTCTCCTCTGTCGATTGTTGATCGAACGTTTTGTCCTTTTTCTGTTCCTTCTTCTTATCTTCCGCCAACTTCGTCACTGTGATATTCGGACGCGTCTTCTTTGGGCTTTGTTTAGGAATTTGATAAATATCCCTCTGCTGTTTTCGCCATTGCTCACGAGTAATAACATTCTCGGTGCCCTTAATGATGTAGAAGTTACGATTGCCAACCTGTACCGTCGAGGGTTCGAACACGTTTAGCAGTTTCAGCTTCTTCAGATCTTCACCTTCAACCACGAACTTTGGTTGAGCCTGATCGGACCAGGCGCCATCCTTCGAATACGCCCGGCACTGCCAGTGCACGCCTACCCAATCAGTCTCTACTTTTTCCACAATCACTTTGGTTATTTTTTGTGGTTTTAATTTCCTCTTCGCTTTCATTTCCTTTGTGCACTGTATCCACTGCGCATCCTCTAGGCAATGAACCGGTCCCCACAGACTCTGACCGGGATAGAATTCGGTCGGATGCGGAAAATCATTGTCCTAAATAAAACATACTTGCTGTTTGGATCTTATATGAATAATAATTCTTATATGAATAAATTTGTTCAATCTTACACTTACTCGCGCCTCTTCTAATTGTCCTACTACGCAGGAATCCATCTCGTTTATGACACAGTGAGACCCGTCTGGCGTTGCCAGCCATAATTTGAGGTGTGTCATTCTGATACCACCAACCCAGGAGTCCATGCACACTGCCATATCTGTCGCAAATTCCTACAAATAAGAACTGTTTGTTTCAGTGTGTAAATAACATATGGCTATCTACCATAGAGACATCAGTATACCTGTAATGGAATCAGATCCTCGCTCTTGATATCCATGAGAACCTGTTTGGTACCAATGACCTGTACACAGGCTGTCAGCTCTACGTCCCTGCAGTAGCCTCTTTGCGTATCTTTTCCCTTGATCATTCTACGTACCACATCTCCAGGCATGAGTGTTCTATCGGCCAAATGAACCTGGAAGAAAGACGTCATGAAAATCTCTGCGTACAGCGCTGCTTAAACGTTGTTAATTTGAAATCCTAACGCGAAAGGCCGAATGAAAGACATGTGCAAAAGGTGTCATCTAAAAAAAAGGTATACGAAAAACATATAACGTTGGGATGCATCGGAACGGTGACGATTGCACATAGATACCTTCTTGCAGTTGACCAACTCCTCGACACCGGACGGATGCCAGATCATGCGGATCTCGCCCTTCTTGCGCTTCGGCAGGTTCTCCTCGTTGTCGCTGCTCTCCTCGGACATCTCCAGGTCGTCGTTCTCCATGACGATGCCGAAGACGACGTTACCCCGTTTATCCATGCGGTAGACGACATCCTCGTAGAAGTACTGGTTCTCCGGCGCAACGTTCGTCGCGGCAGCCATCTTTCCTCCCCTGCCTGGTGACGACCGCACCACTTCAGTCTCGTACTCGGTTCGGTAACCGTCGATGACCGAGCCCGGCGCTCACCAGCGCTCACTGGCGCTGTTCCGCTCCGAGAGAGTCGAGCGGTACCGAACGCTGCCGAGGCTCGGCAGCCGAGCCGAGCCGACGACGGCGACGGCGGCGATGACGACGACGGCGACGACGTCGACGTTGACGGGAGATCACGCGTCGCGCAGGCACATACGTCGCGTTATAACTGCATTCTTTTGCATTTTGTGCATTCCAAGCCTCGAAATTTAAGTGTTTAGGGTCGAAAGGAGAAACTGCGGAGACCTCTCTTGGAATAAGTGTGAATTATAGATTTGCAATCCCATCGACGAAATAACTATTAAGGACTACCAACCTTGGGCAAATTTTCGTGACCGTCAAAGAGAGGGGCTCCGGGAGACCGGAAATAATTGAGGAGTATCGATATAATCGATTATTGATATTTGAAAATTTTCGATTATTAATATTGAATTTTTTGATCACTGTCATAAATATCTGAGTAATTAGTTTATAATGCAGTGTATTACACATTCATGATTTATTATTATACAAATGCTTTAAATAAACACGCATATTTATATATATGCCACAGAATTACATTAATTTTTTCTATCGAATTATCACTCACTATAGATAATCAAACACGGATGATAATAATAAAAAGGTGCAATTTTAAGGAAAATGAAATGTTCTTTTGTCATAACTATATACAGGGTGTCCCATTTTAAAGGACCCAGCCGAATATCTCGAATACTGAGCCCGGCAGACAAAAATTTTCAGACAAAAGTTGCATGGTTTGGAGGCGAGCCATAGATGAAAATACGGACTTGACCTTGAGTAACTTTTTCAAGGTCAGGTCAAGTTCACCTTAAATTTTTTTAATGGAACCCCTTATTTTTTATGTCATATTCTTGTACCTGACCTCAAGATCTTTTCAAAACACTATATTTAAACTCTTTTTATAGAATTTTCTGAGATATTTTAAATTTTGTCATATTTTATTATGATAGGTCATTCAAGGTCAAGTCCATATTTTTATCATGTGGCTCCCTCCAAACCATGCAACCTTTGTCTGAAATATTTTTGTTTGCCGGGCTCAGTTTTCGAGATATCCCACACAGTACACTTTATCCTGAGGATATCCCAGAGTGATCCGGATATCTAAGTGGACATAATGCGATCCCATGGAGATCCTACGGTTATTGAGATATATAATTGGACATATTGCGATCCCTCGGATATCTAGTGGATATCGCAATATCGTGTGCTGTGTGGGATTCGGCTGGGTCCTTTAAAATGTCCTTATATAAAGACTCTAGGTTTGTTCGCGTCACCTGCTCCAACTTGCTCCTATTCACTCCAATGCACTCCAATACGTTGATTCCGGTCATTCCGGTGACGCCAACCAATTAGAGTGCATTGGAGTGAGTAGGAGCATGTTGGGGCATGGCGACGCGAACAAACCTTCTGTATATCTAAGAAATATCATAATAATGATAAATCAAAATTGATGTTATCCCAGATAATAAAGAGAATCTAAAAAGAATTCTTTTTTGAATTCCCGAATTATGAAATAAATTCTTTTTCCATTCCATTTCTGTTCTAAAAGCACTCTTAAGGCCCAGTTCCACAATCTCCAGTTAACTTAACCGGCCGGTTATTCCATTAGAATTGACCAATCGCATTTGTTAATTTTGCTCAACGACAAATGCGATTGGTCAATTCCAATGGAATAACCGGCCGGTTAAGTTAACTGGAGATTGTGGAACTGGCCCTATGGGCGGTATTCATAGTCGGTTCTTATATTTAAGATCGTCTTAAGTACAATCTTAAGATGTCTTAAACCAATCACAGAGCCGTATTAGAGTCTTAAGACGTTACTTAAGACGGTCTTAAAATAAGAACCGACTATGAATACCGGCCTAAGAGTTCAAAAGGAATTCATTTTTATGTCACCAATTTTGAACTCTTTCAGGCCGGTATTCATAGTTATTTAAGACCGTCTTAAGTTCAATCTTAAGATGTCATGAACCAATCACAGAGCCGTATTACCGTCTTAAGACATTACTTAAGACGATCTTGAAGACTATGAATACCGGCCTCAGATACACAAAAGGAATTCTTTTTATATTCTATGGCCGGTATTCATAGTCGGTTCTTATATTTAAGATCGTCTTAATTAAGTACAATCTTAAGATGTCATAAACCAATCTAGAGCCGTATTAGCGTCTTAAGACATTACTTGACGATCTTAAAATAAGAACTATGAATACCGGCCTATAAGAATATTACCGAAAAGGAATTCTTTTTTTAAGTTCATTTTGAGAACAGAGATTCTCTCTCTCTATTATACTAATTCATAAAGAATTCAGACAAGTAAATCCTTTTTGAATTCATAACGATCACTTGTGCTATCTGGAATATTATGAGCTAATTCAGTCTAAATTTTAACAGTCAACTTATATAAGATCGTCGGTTTTTATCTTGTCGGTAACAATGACATGCCATACTCGACATTCGTGTGAACTTATAATAGCCGACAGTTAATGATAATTTCAAAAGCCTTTGTGTCCACGATGCTAGAAATCGGTTCGAGATCTCGGACGGAGAAAAAATTGACAAATTGCATTTGAACATTTTCAATTGATCAACGCGATTGGTCAATTCTCTCTGTTCGAGATCTCGGACCAATTTTTAACATCATGGACACAAGGCTTTAAACAATTTTTCTTATAAAATCGCTTGTATTTCGTATGAAGGCTTTGAATTGTAATTAAAAAGATTTAGCAGTCATCTAGATAATTTTAATTAATTAATCATTTTTATTCTACGCAGTTAATCTATAATACATAAATAAATTAAACAAAGTTCTTGTATGAAGCCGTTTGTATTTTGAAGAGTTTTGAAATATAATTGAAAGGATTCGATAAATATTCGGCTAATTAAAATTAAATGTTTTTAAACTTTGTAACTAGCCGACATATCGGCTAAGTTCCGAACGAATATACTCGGCGCCACATAATGCTCTCTTGCCCGCAACTATTTTCATGTTGAACGCATCGCATCTAGATTTTCGTGCACTATGATTATCAGTATAGTATAGTCACAGTATACTAATGTATCAAAATGATATAGTGTAGAAATTATCGATCTGTAGTTCGATTAACTATTATTCGTCTGCTATTGCGTACGTACGCTGCTCCTACTGCGATTGAAGCAGCATTGGGGTACGTATGAGAAAAGTAAAATATAAAAAGAATGTAAAAAATTCTGATACTATCTATTAATATATCAAGTAATTATGGACAAATATGAAATTAGTAAACATTAATGGCATATAAAATAAAAATAATTTGATTGTATATTTTTAAAATCACATATTTTCATTAAAAAAATAAGACTTATACATTTACAGTATTTCCGAATCTGTTGCCATTAAATTAAAGCAACATGATCGTTATTAACAGTAAGAATATTAATAATAACTTTATGTACATACAAGATCGGTAACAAGGTAGACGAGGTACAAAAAGCATGAAGGAAAAAGATATAAAGCATCAGCAAAATTATAATTGTAGAATAAATTGATTATTCATAATGTGGATAATTTTGGTAATTTTATTAAGTTCTTTAGTCTCACAGATTTGAGGAAAAATATTAATAAATAATATCAGGAGGAGATACAAAGGTAATAGTTTATATATATATATATATATACACAATATATATTATACATCTACAATATAATATTTATATATTATATTTTATAATATAATATATACTGTAAATATATATATTGTTCAATTTAATACATATATATATATATATACATATATATGATTTATACTGCAAAATGAGTACGTTGAAACCCTTGTCCTAGACTCTGTAATATTTGCTGAACCTCAGTTTCATTTCGATGATAGAAGATATAAGCATCAAATTTTGTTGCCACATTACAATTTGTTTCTCTAAAAATGATAATAAATGACACAAGTAAATTATGCTTTTATGCTTTTAAAATATACAATCTATGCTAACATTAATTTGACAAAGCTCACCCTGCGATGAATGCAAAATAATCGGGGATGTTGATGGTACGTCCACACGACGAGATTTCCATATAACTTTGTTTGCATATTGTCTAAAGAATAAGAATATTGCTTTGTTCAATATACGTATATTACAATATTTTACTTCCTAAATTATTTCGAACTTAATAATTAAAATAGAAACTGTATTTATAACTTCTTAACTTGATAATTTTTTTTTAGATCTATGATTACGCTAATTAATTTACCTGATTATCTACTTCCCGAGTTACTGCAATTCCAAGTTCTAAACATTCAAATCGCACAGGCACTTGTTTTACTTCTTCCGACTTCAATAAACGCCAAATGGCCTTCTCAATTTGTTTAACATCTCCCTCTGTACCGACATGCACAGACCCACAATATTTCACGGAGAATCCGCTGCTTAACGTTTTACTTCCTAATTTAGAGATCTGACGTTTTTTAGTGGTTTCATCCACTTGGTCTAATTGTGATATCTGTATTAAGGGCTTCATGCTCTCAACACCCGAGTTTTTTATAAGATGCACTATTGGTTCATAAAGCTCACAGGATTTTTTGGTATAACGCTAAAAATACATAGTAATCATATCAGCATATATATTTCTATGAATCACTATGGGCAAGATACACATACCTTAATGATATGTAGCATTATCGGTTGTCCATTAGCCTTCTTCATAATTTTACGTAGTTTCCCCTTACTATCGCCATTGATTACATTCTCGTTTATCTCGTCCAGTACATCTCCAATCTCGACTTTATTCTAATTTACATGTAGCATGTAAATAACACTAAATTTAAAGCATTTATAATTTTAAAGAGTTATATTAGATACTCAGAGATCTTTTTCTTACATCTTCTGCGGCCACTGATTTCTCGTTGACATTAACGATTAGTGCCTTTTCGTTGGTGAAACTGCAATAGCAGCAATAGTGAAATAGCAATAAGATTTACTGGTCTCTTCTTTCTCGTCCTAACAAGTACTTACCATACAGAGATGCCTAAACTTTTGCAAGGTACCAACTCCAAAGCTACGCACTTTGGCATTAGCCAGGTGTCGTCCAAGAAAGCAGCATTTCTTAAATTCAGTTTAAAATTAAATTTACTGCACTGCAGTAGCACAGATAGTAGTATCTCCCGCAGAATGTCATCTCCCAAAATGCTTTTTAAGTTGTAAAACTCGGTAGCTAAAGTTGGTATTCTGGTCTAAACATATAATTATAAATTTCTATAATAAATTAACAGATATACAGGGTGTTCAACATAACGGTCTGCACGATTTTTTAGACGCTTCCGACAGTTTAAAAAGAAGGTTGTAAGGTGAAAATTCATCTATTTCATGCAAGCTACAACCTCCAATAAAAAAATTAAAAAATTTTTTTCACAAAAAAGTCAACGTCACCTTGAATTTTTTAAATGGCATCATGCTGTTTTTTTTTCATAATATTGTAGGGGACTTTAAGACGAATTCAACTCACTATCACAAATGTCATTTTTATCATTTATCAAATTTGATATCAAAGTTTGCAATATTATACAATAAAGAAAAATTGTATCTTATGTAAGCATTTGTTCAAATTATTTACCTGCTTCTGCAACACAAAGTTCTGCTCTTTTTAACAAATTACTGCGTAGCAGATATTAGATTATTTGGATCCAAAGTTGCACAAGCTGTACTTATCCTTTCTCGAAGGTCTTGAATATTATTAATTGGTGTTTGATATATACAATAAATTGCAGATATCCCCACAAGAAAAAATCCATCGGAGATAAATCCGGTGAACGAGCCAGCCATCGGACTGGTCCATACGTACTTATAACACGATTTTCAAAGGTATCCTGAAGATAATTTTGAACTATTCGTGCATTATGTAGGCTGGGCAAGCAAGAGAATACTGATAATCACTCATGATGATGGATATTATGTGTTTACAATACGAAAGATGTCCTAGACAACTTTCAGTGTCTGTGTTTTCATTTCTAGTCAGAGCTTATAAAGTACTGCTATTCAAAATAATGCTGCAAATTTGATATTAAATATCAATAAAAATGACATTTGTGATAGTGCGTTGAATTCGTCTTAAAGTCCCCTATTATGAAAAAAAAAACAGCAGGGTGCCATTTAAAAATTCAAGGTGACATTGATTTTTTTATTTAAAAATATTTTTTTCCAATTTTTTTTTATTGAAGGTTGTAGCTTGCATGAAATAGATAAATTTTCACCTTACAACCTTTTTTTTAAACTGTCGGAAGCATCTCAAAAATCGTGCGGATCATTATGTTGAACACCCTGTATATGTTAATTGCGTTTGACATAATGTCTCACCAATATTTCTACTGGCATGTGCAGGCATCTTCGCACCAGACATATTCTTATCAAGAGACGAAGTCGCCCGGCAGATGTATGCACCTTTGCATTTTGTTTCACTTGCTCGACTACCAAAAGGAACGTATTGTAACCACTAAAAATCACATTGACATTAAATAACAGGCAATATATGGATACTCAAGAAAGAATAAGGAAATCACATACACTAACCTGTAATTTTTTACGGCGACATATTCTAACCAGTGCCATGCATAAGGTATCTTTAAATATCCAACACTATCGAGAGAAGGCAGTAAACCCTTTTGTAAGCAATTCTCTAAGCACTTACAAAAGTGACATAGATCCTCATTTTCATCAGTGATTTCCTTAGCGTGTTCTATCAGCTTTCGAGTCCATCCTGAAAGGACACATAAAATTAATCTAAAAGCTCACATATATTATTTTGTTAAGATAAATTTTTATTATAGACAGAATAAAAGAATTATCAATACGATTCGCAAGAAAATAATAAACGAAGAGATATATACATATTTCTGAAAACATTGGCAAAAAAAGACATTTTATTTGTTTCTTGGAAAATATATATGAAAATATTATTTGATATTATCGACACACGATAATGATTGCCATTTATAATGCCAGTACAAATACATTGAATTGATAATTATATTCTAATATATTCTAGATTAATTTAAAAACGTAATTCTCATTCATACACACACATATACATACATCCTATTCAAATGTTATAACTATATGTTAATATATTAAAGTAATATTTATCATATCAGAAGTTAAGATTCTTTTTTCAAAAGTAAAATAAGATCTTAACAAAGATTAAAATTATGATGTCGAATACCCCGGTAATCTTGAAAAGAAAAATCGTGTATTCACAATATGAAAGGGAGCCACAAATCTCCTTGCGTATACTTAACGACCGTCTAACCTGACCTGTTCAATCGCGAGATTACCTTTCAGCTCTTTAATGAGAGGATCCGAGACCGACATGGCACATTCTCCGCGGAATATTGGCGTTAAATCGACCGCGGTGCGTCCATAGTATGTCTTCGTAGGAAATCGGTTGACACACGCGTCAGCCGTGCCTCGTCAGCGGGAACACCTGCATCGTGCTTGATGCTGGCGTCTGGCGACACATCGACGATGATGGGGATGATGGTAGTGGTAGTAAAGTCGCGCAACTGGATCGCGCTCGCTGGAAAACAAATGTCGTTTTAAAGTAGCACAACGTTAGAGGAGATATTAAAAACCGATTATTTTAAACTTATTTTGAACGATTTATAATTTGCGTCAGATTTCAGGATAGAATCCTATTTATTTATTTATAATTCTTTATTTATAATTCTACATACCATATATTTTGTGATGTATATGTTTTGAATATATATTTTAATATACATATAATGTTTTATAAATAATATAATATTAATTTAATATTTAATAATTATTAATAATTTAATTCTTTATTAATTAATAATTTATTATTAATATTATGATAAAGATATGTTTTATATTATTTAATAATATAATATTATATAGGTAATAAATAGATTATTCCAAGTATTTCATAAATTATTAATATTTTTAATATAGATTTTAATATATATAATATTTTTAATAATATAATATTAATTTAATATTTAATATAAATAATTCTGTGACATAATTTATATATTTTCTTTATCTT
Source organism: Aphaenogaster floridana (assembly GCA_003063835.1). Lineage (NCBI taxonomy): Eukaryota > Metazoa > Arthropoda > Insecta > Hymenoptera > Formicidae > Aphaenogaster > Aphaenogaster floridana. Next base: position 105,323 of record NJRP01000480.1, on the reverse strand, counting down.
CTACCCGGTAAAAAGTTTTTCATATAAAAATATTTATAAATATATAATTATATATAATTATATATAAAATATACTCACATGTTTTTTTTCTCTTGTACAATTGTATATGTATATAGGAAAAATAATTGAAAAGTAATCAGAAAAATAACTTTTGTATTGTTTTTTGTTACAAAAAGTAAAATTGCAATTAGATCATAATGCTCTATATAATCATATATATATAAGTTTTCTATACGATTATTACATTTATATGATTATGTATGAGCAATTTATTCTCATTTCAACAAACTTCATTTTTTATAAAAAAAACAACATGAAAAAAAATCCTTTTAATCATTTCTTATATAAATTTTCTTATTATTTTTTTTATATATACAAACACACACACAGAGAGATTATACACGAAGAGAAAAACATATATAGACATATTTTATATATAATTATACATATTTATATATGTTCTTACATAAAAAAATTTTTATCGGCTATCAAACAATTAAACACGTATGCTAAAAGACGTCTCAAGACGTCTACATAAGGGCCGTACAATAATATTATATAATTTCACTTGCAGGCAAAAAAAGCATATCGTGATGTCATTGAGTTCAGTTTCTGCATCGAGGCATGATAGCCAAAGGTTACGCTGATAACGACGTCGTTCCTGTTCCCTAATCACGTAAGGAGATTTATATTAGCATCAGTATCTCCGCGACTGTTGGCTGCGACAGTTATCTGTCTCGTCGCTTAATTTCTACTTCCGCCGTAGATCGCATTTCGTCGTGCATTTCGAGTGAAATCCGGAGGGTATTTCGGCATGGCGGTACCGCTCCCGGACGTCAACAGCGTTAAGGCGAAGGCATTGCAGACCTTCGCCGAGAAATTCGGCGAGCAGGCCGCCGTTTGCGTGTACGCGCCGGGACGTGTTAATCTCATCGGCGAGCACACCGACTACAACGAGGGTTTTGTACTGCCGATGGTAAACCTCTTGTCGCGCACGCAAAAAGTGTATGCTGCCTCACATTTCCCATTTACTTGTTCTCAAATCGAGCGTATTTTATCTCGTCCTTAAGCGCGAAAACTTATAAAAAGTGCAATGCGAAACAGATCCTATTTTGTAAAAGTTGTCTCTATTTTTTTCTCTATTCTTTCGTCTTCTGTTCTCTCCTTCTTCTCAAAATATAAAATATTTTAAGTGCATTCTTGGTGAAAATTTTTCTTAGAATTCTCCATATATAATTTTTCAGAATTTTTATATAAATTTCTGAATTTTTCAGAATTTCTGTATAATTTTATAACTTTTTAGAAAATTTCGCAGATTTTTTATTACGAATTGGAACACTTTTCAGAAGTTTCGAGAAAGTCTCTACATCTTTTCTAGAATTCTTTACGTATGTGAATTCTGAAATATTGTACGATTTCAAAGATTTTTTATTCTACAATTTCTGAAGAAAGCTTAATAAACCTGAAAAAGTTTAAGATATTTTTTTTGAAATCTTCATAAATTTAAAATATGACAAATTCTTAAAAATATGAGATGTTATGAGAATTTTTTTCACCAGGGATAAAATACAAGAAACGCATGTAACGCAAGTGCTTTCTAAATTTCTTGGAATGAATCGTACTCCCCCCAAAACGATTGAAAATTCACTCCAAGCGAATGAAAATATTGTTATTTGAATTTCGAGTGGTATAGTATTTTCATTCTTTGAAGTGAGATTTCACTCCAAGAAATTTTGAGAGTGATTTTAAATCGATCTTAATTTGTAGGAATTATGATTAATTGTTCGTGAATTGCGTCACATATATCATCACACACAAAGTTATAGTTTGCGCCAACGGGATGTCAAGGCCATGCATTTTTTCTCACTTCATTGAACTGTCAGTTACATAACTAAAGAATACAAATAAGATTTATAATGAATTCAATTGCCTGCACTACTCTAGCGCGCTTTAAGAACTGCTACACACATGGAAGTATCTAACTGCAGAAGCATAATACGAGCACTTTGACCGATAAGATATCCAATATATCTCCCGTTAAAATATGTATGTGTGTGTGCCAATATTAACATTGGCTACTTTATCAGTCAAGATAATTATATTAATTTTTTATAATTAAATAATGTTACATATAGTAGCCTTTAACGTGCATCAAATTAGTGCAACTGAATTTGTTATTATTTGTCAAACGTTTGTTTGCCTTGCCATTTTGGCGTAATTTAAACGCTATTGAAATGACACGGATCAATGGAACGCCGCAATAAAATAATATTGATGTTCATAACGCAATAGTATAAACGTTATCAATTATCCGTAATGGTATAGACGGTATCAATTATCCGCAATTGTGAAAACTGTCTTTCTTATTAATTGAAGAAATTTTTCTTAGAGTTCTTCTCTTTTGAGTCCTGCTATTTGATGACAAATACATTATGGTTTTAGAGATCCTCGTTACTTGCACTTAAAAGAAAAATCATAGTGTTTATTTTTCATTTTTTTATATATCTGCAAATTTCCAAATGCAGATTTAAAATAGTTTGATCAGACTTCACTGCCGTTTAACGGCAAAACAATGATCTATCATTGATAAAATATTTAATAATTTTGAAATAATTATCAGGCACTACCGTTGGTCACGGTGATAGTCGGGAAGTCTCACGATGGTAAAAAAACCAGAATTTTTTCCTTGAGTGACGTGGTCGGCACTATAAACGAATTCGAATTCGAAGCTGGACGTCGAGCTGATATAAAACCGGGGGAACCAAAATGGGCGAACTATATAAAAGGATGCGTCGCCAATTTTATTTGTAAGTCACGACTTTGATTATCACACCATTTATTCAGAAGCTCAAAATCAATTAAAATCTTGGGATAACACAAACTAATACACATTTTAGGTGATGTCCCTGCGTTTAATGCCGTAATTGTATCAACTGTGCCAGCAGGCGCCGGACTCAGTAGTTCGGCAGCTCTAGAGGTAGCCACTTACACCTTCTTGGAGACCTTGAGCGGGAAAAAACCGGATAAACCAGAACAGAAGGTAACAGCGATCTTTTACCGATCGTATAGCTTTTTTAAACATCAATAATATAATAATAAAATATGATATTAAGTAATATATGTTATTTAAAAACAATTTTTTTTTAAATTACAATATACCCCATATATATATATAATATTACTTAATATCATATATTACTTAATATATATATATATATACATATACAGTTGAGTTATCCGAATCTTGTACAATTTTTAATTAATCTCAAATATTGACATTAATAATTAATTAATTAATATTTTTAAAATATTTTATGTATGTATATCTTGGTGAAGAAATTTTTTTAGAATTCTTATATAAATATAATTTTTCAGAATTTTTCAGAATTCTTGTATAATTTTATAACTTTTTAGAAAATTCCTCAGATTTTTTATACGAATTGGAACACTTTTCAGAAGTGCTGAGAAAGTCTAGAATTTTCTAGAATTCTTCACGTATGTGAATTTTGAAATATTCTAAGATTTCTAAGATTTATCATTTTATAATTTCTGAAGAAAGCTTATAAAATCTGAAAAGGTTTGATATTTTTTGAAATCTTCATAAATTTAAAATATGATAAATTCTTAAAAATATTATGAGATATTATGAGAATTTTTTCACCAGGGTATCAATAATTATTATATTAGTAATATAATTATATTAATAATTATATGTTAATATAATTATATTATTAATAATATTTTATTATATATATACGTATGTGTGTATTATACATATTATACATAGGCTTTAGCGTGTCAAAAAGCAGAGCATGACTTTGCTGGAGTGCCGTGCGGTATAATGGACCAGTTTATCTCATCCATGGGCAAAGAAGGCTGCGCTCTTTTGCTTGATTGTCGCGATCTTGTCACTAAGCAAATACCTATGCTGCACATAGATAACTATGTTTTTCTCATAACGAATTCAAACGCGCCGCACAAACTGAGTTCGAGCGCCTATTGCGAGCGCAGAGATTGCTGTTACGAAGCCGCAAAAATCTTGGGCAAGAAGAGTTTGAGAGACGTAAATATGAATGATATTCTAGGTAACGATAAAGAATTATATATATATATGTGTTAATTTTATATATCCTTTACTTTTATAATATTCTTCATCTAAATTTTATTTTATTAAGCGAATAAATCACACTTTCTATTTATTGTAATACAATAACAATAATAAATTAACGTAATTGCCGCTCTCTATTTCTCTAGATATGATAGACTAACATAATTTTAGCGTTAACGCGAAATGCGTCCGATCACATTGTGAAAAGAGCTCGCCACGTGGTCATGGAAATTCAACGAACTCTGGACGCTGCGGTGGCGCTTGAGAAAGGCGACTTTCAGCGATTTGGGCGATTAATGAATGAAAGTCACGATTCATTGCGCGACGATTACGAGGTCTCGTCCAAGGAGCTTGATTCGCTGGTCTCGGCGGCCAGGGAGGTAGACGGCGTGCTAGGAAGCCGCTTGACAGGTGCAGGCTTCGGTGGTTGCACCGTAACTTTGTTGAGAAAGGATGCGATTAACAAGGCAATCCAACATATAAAAGCGAAGTTAATGTCTTTCCTGTCTATATTAAATTAAAATGTGTTTTGTTTTATATAAATGCTATTAAAATATTTTCATTTGTAGATATTCCGGCACACCTGCATTCTACATAGCGACTCCGTCTGGAGGTGCTCGAGAAATCAGCGTGATCTAGTATTAATATTAATCTCTTACATATACATGTACATATTTTACAATATCATTTATTAACAATTGTATGATACTTTGAAATACATAATTAATTTCTCAAGATGTAAATATCTTGTTTGCTCGTGTTTATCGAATGCATATTTTTCGTGACATGAGAGGAATTCTGATATATTTACAGTGAAGTTATTTACAATGCATGTAATGCTGTCCCAATTCACGTATTTATTTTAATATACGACGAGATATGAGAGATGGCTAATTATTACTGGTGTTAATAAAAAATGATTTTTGAATCGCAAAATTAATAAATTAATTATGTTTGGAAAATATACATAAAAGATTACGTTTCACCGATAATCACTGATGATGTTGACTTTGAGATATATTGTACAGAATCAAATCCTGTGTGTGTGTGTGTGTGTGTGTGTGTGTGTGTGTGTGTGTGTGTGTGTGTGTGTGTGAGTCACTTTTAGTTTTAATAATAAAATACATCACTTTGAAATATTATAATTTTGGTAACAATTTTGTGAAACAAAAAAGGAGGGACCTTCAGTATCCCCCTTAAAGGGGAAGCTTCGGTAATACTGACTGACAATAGTAATCTGAAAAGATTGTAGCTATCGCTCATTATTAATTAAAAAGTTATTGACAAATAGAATAGAGTATGCAATCGAGTGTTAAATACACTAATTTGAATATAGTTACTGTAAAATGCATGGGCGTAATGTAAGTTATTTTTCATATCGAACGTAGACCCAAGAAACATTTTTTCCTGGTTCATTATGTTGATGCATGCTCATGCATGCTCTACGGTGACTGTCTTGGCAAAGGTACTCTCAGTGATTTGCCATTGCCTTCCGAGAGGTGGTGACCAATTGAAAATTTGATATGTTCTGGGTGGGTTTGAACTTGGATTTTTGGCACAGAAAGCAGACGTGCAACTCTTACGCCACGATCACCACATGTTGCCGGTTTATACTTTCGTGAGGGTCAAGATTATAGAGAAAAAAGAGAGAGAGTCAAAATCATCTACGCAATGTCCATTAAAACAAATAATTACTAAAAAAATTACTAAAATTCCTGTATTTTTAATCTATTTCTTTATATATACAGAATCGTCACATTTTCTGAATTGTACTACCAATAACGCAGGTCACTCTGTACATCTCTATTTAATTCGAATAAATTCGGAAAAATAGAGTAAGAGTAAATTCGAAGTACACATTTTTATCGGAATATATATAGGCTTCCGCCTTTCGTAAGTACAAAAATATTACACTGTGTATATCGCATGGATTTACAAGATACACTAATTTTATAATAGTTTGTGCTCATAAATATATATACGTACATATATACAAATTATTTAATTAGCTAAATTTGAATGTAGCATTTCGTTTCACAGTAATACTGTCTTTAACGAAAACGCCGATATATTTTCACTATAATACTGATGCTCGCTAAGGAAGAAAAAATATTGTCGAATTATCCGCATCTCCATCTAATATCGATTGAGAGCCTCGGTTGAAACATTCGTGTATTCTAAAATAAAAATAAGTGATATTTAGAAAATATTATACACATTCATAGACTTCAATTTGCTACTGCAATATATACAAATCGATTTACCTTTAAGACAGTCGTTGAGTTCGAGTTCGCTGGAACTGCACGTGAGCCCCGAAGGTTTCACACCTTTAAAGATCTCGATAACGCTCGGTTTTAAGTTGTGAAAGATTAAAGGTTGGCCCCGTTTGGTAAAATCCTCTATCAAAGTTTTGATACCCTGAAGAAAGGAAAGTCGGTGATAGGTATGACATGTTTAATTAAGATAACGAGCAAATTTTATTTTTCTTCTATATTTATTCACCCTAGCAGCGGTGAAATCGGCCGCCTGGATGTGTGTAGAATCTATTACAACGGGCACGGCTGTACCCTCTCGTAATCCCTGCTTGCTAATGACGGCCCGTACGTATTCAACGCTTGGAAACACTAGACTTCGATCCGGAGTTATGACAAGGTATTCACAACCACTAATACTCTGTAAAAACGAAAAAAAAGCAATATGCTAATGTATATTTTCTAAATGATAACTCTATTGCGCGCGCGCGCAAAAGATACACCTTGAATTCTTTTAAGCTATTTTTAATTAATATTTTTACTTTCAATTATACGATTGCGACAGTGTATTATAGAGTTATACTTACTGTAGCTTTATGAACTCGTAACGTCGGTCTGGCCGAGGCATAAAGTAGGAACAAAAGATTTATACCAATACCGATCACGATGCCCAGTTCGAGTCGTATGAAGAGACAACATAGGAACGTGGTTATGGCCGGAATGAGATCAATTTCTGAAAATAACGATGCAATTTGTAATATAATTTTGTCAAAAGAAGATAAAAAGGTTATACGAAATTATGATGAAAGTAGAAGGGTTAATGAAGATGACTTTGAGACCAAACTTATTGATTAACTTATCGACTAATCCCTGGTGAAAAAAATTCTTATATTATCTTATAATATTTTTAAGAATTTGTCATATTTTAAATTTATGAAGATTTCAGAAAAAACATCATTTTCAGATTTTAAAAGCTTCCTTCAGAAATTATAGAATGAGAAATCTTAGAAATCTTATACAATATTTCAGAATTCACATACGTGAAGAATTCTAGAGAAGATGTAGACTTTCTGAACATTTCTGAAAAGTGTTCCAATTCGTATAAAAAAATCTAAGAAATTTTCTAAAATGTTATAAAGTTATACAAAAATGCTGAAAATTTCTGAAATTTATATTAAAATTCTGAAAAATTATATAAAGAATTTAAAGAAAAAATTTTACTAGGGATATCTATACTATTTCACTAATACATATAGAATTGTGAATTTTTTGTTTAACATATGGAAAAAAATCAGATTATGGACAGCAAATTATATAGAAATTTTGCTTTAAGCAATTTTGCCAGTTGAATTATTATTGCCGATAAGCTTGAATTGCCAATTAATTTAAGCTTATCGGTGAAGTTAATAGACGAAGTTAATTATTCATTAATAATTTAATGTGATCATGTGATAAATGTGACTAAAGCAGCACAAAAAAAAGAAGTAGTAACTAATAATAAAAAATTTAATATATAATAAAAAAAATTAATTTAATTTATAATTAACTATATATAATAAACTTTTTAATTTAATATATAATAAAGGATCCAGAAAGTAATATGCGAACCCGACTGTATATAATAATCTAACAAAAATAATTAACGACAGATGCCACAAACTTTTTAGTCCACTTTGAAAAAAAATATTCTCTTTGAAAGAGTCTTTATAATCCTCTTTTAAAATCATTATACGTATTTATTTATAAATTCTAATCTAATCTCTTTCATCCTCGTTGTTATTGCGGCTGTTTCGTTTGTATTAAACAAAAGAAAGCGTACTTTTGCTTCGCCACATTGGCTTCAACACTTGGAACTCCACCATAAAGACAACCGCGGCAATGATAACGGCCGCCAGGGTGGCCTTGGGTATATAGTACAGATAGGGTGTGAGGAACTGCAACGATATAAGCACTAATAGTCCGGTGTAGACTCCGCCGAGCGTCGTCTTCACCCCGGACGAGTGGTTGACCGCACCTCGGCTGAGGCCGCCGCTCACGGGCATCGATGACACAAACGATGATACCACGTTGCACGCACCCAACGCCAACATTTCCTGAGTTGCGTCTATCGACTTACCCTCGGCTGTGGATGCAACATCGATTCAATTATTTTTGGAGTTGGAAACACATTTATTTTAAATATCAATTAGTCGCTTTAAATTAAAGCGTAGACTTTTATATGTATATTACACTAGACTGCTAATAACGATCATATTTAATATGAGATAAAAATCATGTGCAAGATGTATAATTAAAAACATATAGTAAAAATATACGCAAGAAACTACATTTATTTTATAAAAAAATTTATAATTTATATTTCTAAAACAGGAAGAAAAACTTATATACTTAAGATTATATGTATATTTACAAAAAATTCGATATTTCTTCCTTTATTATGTTTATTTGGGCATCCGAGTATGCAACAGATCATAGCCATTTACCACTCAAATATTTTTTATTAAAAATTTGCCATTTTTTAAATCAAATCCTACATATATTCCCATATATCACATTTGCAATGTCATCCAATAAATGGTATTTTATCCCACAATAAATACTGTTACTGCAAAGTCATTCGCTTCACATCTTACCATACGAATTCACTAGATGCTAGCGGTCTCTAATGTAATATATAGAAGTCTGTGATAAAAAGTTATTCGAAACAAGAAAGAAGGTATGGGTAAATATGTATTTCAACATATTCATCTTCGTATAATCTGGATCTTGACATATATTGTCAAATTTATTTTATTGAGTATTATGAGATTTAACTATCGCTTATTAATACTTCAAAAATTCTAAGCTAATTTAATCAAATTTAACACAGTGTGATAGATATTGAACTTCTCCCTGATAATATGTCTGTTTTTGAGACGTTTTATATATGTTAATTCTAATTTCATTTCTATTTTTTGTAAATTGTTTTCTTAATTATTGTTTAATAAAGAGATTTAATTTGTAATGTTGGGAAGAATGTTATTCTTTATCAACTAAGAACTCACAGAATACTTTGGCGATGGAGATAGTTTCTAACAAGCTTAGCATGGGAACGACTAGACAGCCAGTGCCCAGAGCGGAAATCATGTCGACGAAAGTATAGGTCTCATTCCCGACCTGAGCTTCGAAGGGTGGCAAACGGAATTCCGGTAATCCTTGCTTCACGTGGCCCGTTAAAATGACGGGCGATTCACCTAAATGCTTCTCGAGGAGCCAGCACATCACCGCGCAGAGGATCACAATGATAATATTTCTGGCAGTGGAGATCAGCCAGAACGAGTTCGTGATAAGTTGTTGAAGCCGCGATGGTACTTTAGTATTTTTCGGTACTGCTGGCAAATCCTTCACTTTCTAAATAAACGAAAAATTCTGCTTATTCTTCCCTTCTCTTATTATATTTTTATTAAGAAATTATTAAACTATTCCGAAATAACTTTACCAATCGTCAGAATTCTCGAAATAGTAAATATTGCCATATCTCATATTTTGACATATATATGTATTCAACTTCAACTCTTAACAACGAAGCAATGATAATAATTTAATTTTTTATTAATTAAGGGACGAATTGATTATTTGTCCTAACTATTTGATGAAGAAATGTAATTTTGTAAGACTGGAATAAATGAAAAATACAACATTTTTAATTTCAATTTTTTTAAAAAACAATTTTTCTTTTCAAAATGTCATATTTTTTTGGAAAATCAAAATGTTAAAATTATATGATATATATAAATTATATAAATTGTAAATTATATATACCTATATATGTGTATATATATATATATAAATTATTATAAATTATAAAGAATTGAAATCGCAAGATTTAATTGGTTCTCTGCCTGTTTCTAACAACGTAATTAGAAATATCGGAGTCAAACTTTAAACTTCACTTAATTTCAACTTAATTTTAGACCTATAAGGCTATAATGAATAATCGAAGGAGATATGCTCATGCCTGGACTTGATTGTTTAAGTACCGAAATAATAGGCGCGGCGAGTTAAACTGTCGAAATGCAGTAGTATTGCACTTACTCTGAGAAGTAGAAGAACGATTATGCAGACAATTCCCAAAGCGGTATCCCAACGTCTCGTCTCGCCGATATGCTCGAAGATACTTTGCCAGACCTGCACGAACTTGGTACCGGAAACTTTGAGCCCAAGAATATCTTTCACCTGGCTGGTGGCGATGATAATCGACGCCGCCGACGTGAAACCAACGGATACTGGCCCCGATATAAAATCCAGTAAGAATCCTAATATCGTCGAAAGAGTAAAACATAATTTAACGAACCACATATTTAAAAAATGTATTATATAAATAACAATATATAAAATAAAAATGTGTACATAAAATATATCATGTATTAAAATATGTATATCAAATAAAAATATATATATTATGTAAGAACTAAATAAAAATAAAAAATGTACTTTATTAATTCGACTATCTGGCAAATAATGTGAACAAAAGTTTCACGACGTTTCGACCCTTGGTTTGGGTCCTTATCAAGTGAAGTCTACAATAAATAAATACATAGCACTGATTATTAAAATAGAAATAGGAATAAATAATTACAAAGTAACATAATTAAAGAAAGAGCAATACCTAAATCATCCACAGGAGAGTTTTCAATAAATCTAAACAAGACATTCTGTCCCGGTTAGGTTTCTGTCCCGAAACCTAAATCCTATATTAAAGATAGCTGGGTCTTTGTTAAAAAGATTAAAAATGTCAATATTAATCAAGATGAATTGTTGATATCCTTTGATGTCACAGCCTTATTCACTAATATACCCACAGATCTAGTTTATGAGGGTATCACGAAACGATGGTAATATATTTCTCAACATACTGAGCTCAATTTACAACAATTCCTTTATGCGGTTGAACTGATTTTAGGATCCACCTATTTTGGTTTTAATGGACAGTTCTATGAACAGATATTTGGCAGTCCTATGGGTTTTCCCCTTTCCCCCATTTTGGCGTATATTGTGATGGACGACTTACACACTGCTTAGACTTACTAGATTTTGAGATTCCTATTTTTTATAGATATGTTGATGATATCTTTGCGGTTGTACCGAAAAACAAAGTTAACACCATAGTTAATGTGTTTAATAGCTACCCCAGATTGAAATTCACTTATGAAACCGAAAGTAACAATTCTATATCCTTTCTTGACACTTCTGTCATTAGAGAAGGTAATAAATTAATCACCAATTGATACACAAAGCCAATCTTTTCTGGAAGACATATACATTTTTTCTTTAGTCACCCTTATAAACATAAAATCAACTCGATAATCAGCTTAGTGGACCGTGCCATCCTTCTGTCAAATAAACGGTTCCATCATACTAATATAATGAGTATTAAAGACATTCTTCTCAATAATTGTTTCCCCATTAAAACAATTAATAAACACATTAACATTAGACTACGACAGTTGACAGATCGTAAAGATACCAACAATACCATTGATGTCAACGCATTTAACGTTTTGGTACGCGTGAATATGTGTCTATCCCATACATTAAAAACTTGAGGGGAATTCGACAAACGTTAAATAAAATCGGACTGGACGTCTTGTACAAGATTTCCAAAAAACTTGATATGATTATTAAGAGGACAAACTTACGAATAAGAAGAAAACGAATCTTGTTTATAAAATCAATTGCAAAAATTGTAACGCGTCTTATATAGGACAGAATAAACGCCACTTAGAGACTAGGTTGAAGGAGCACCAGAATGACAGTAACCATTCAGTTGTGAGCAAACATCGGTTGACCAATGATCATAACTTTGATTGGACAACTCCTGAAATTTTACACAAGGAGACTAACAAAAAGACGAGAGAAATTGCCGAGATGTTTTTTTTTTAATACAATGACACCATCAATTTAAAAAAAGATACTGAAAATTTAAACTTAATATATGATAGAGTTATTTTATCTACTTAATTGATTATTTATATTATAGAAAATATTATATGGTTTAACCTCTTTTTGACCCCCTTCTTTTGTGTTACTGTAAATGTTAATCAGTCTCTCAACGACATTACGCTTAATGTGTCACTTTTGGTGTTCTTCACGATGTGGAATAATTACAATTTTAATTTTAACCAAATATGTACACCGCTTAATTACACTTCACCTATTATTATGTGCAAATTTTGATATCTAGACACGCAAGACATGTAAGATCTTCTGTTTTATTTTATATCTTTTCGATTTATATTAATTTTATAATTTCACAAGCTTTATCTCTGTTCTTATATATATTTTTATATTTTTATGATTTATTCGTATTATTAACTTTATCATTTGTAATTTATCTACTTTATACAATCTATTTATTCTACTTAAAGTATGTATCTGTTTAAAAATATTTTAGCTTTCAATCTATGATCTTATCGGAATAATTTCATGATCGAATCACATGTCTTGTTTAGATTTATTGACGACTCTCCTGTAGATGATTTAGGTATTGCTCTCTCTTTTATTATGTTATTTTGTAATTATTTATTCCTATTTCTATTTTAATAATCAGTGCTATGTATTTATTTATTGTAGACTTCACTTGATAAGGACCCTAACCAAGGGTCAAAACGTCGTGAAACTTTTGTTCACATTATTTGCCAGATAGTCGAATTAATAAAGTACATTTTTTGTCTATAATTACTGGCAGACTAAACTATTATTTTTTGGTTAAATAAAAATATGTTGAATAAGAAAGACTGTTAATTTAGACACAATCATGAAGGCGACGATTCACCTGTGTGAAGTTAGCCCCCCAATGTCGAAAAATAAAAAAATTTTTTTTTGGGCATTCGTGGGCAAACGATAGGCAAACATTTGCAAAAAAAATTTTTTTATTTTTCGACATTGGGGGGCTAACTTCACACAGGTCGACGATTCGCGAATTGTATCAATTTCATTCTTTATGATCTTTATAATGTTACCTAATTGCAAAATGCCCATTAATAAGGAGACGCAGCCTGAGACAAAGCACAGCAATACCGCGAAATCAGGTCCTAGATGGGCCTTTTGTAAAGTTTCTCTCGTTAGAATTGCAGCGATTGCGGTTGGCCCGACAGGAACATCTTTCCAAGATCCGAAGATTGTGTACACGAAACATGCCATGAAAGATGAATAGAGTCCATACTGTTGAAGCAAAATATTTTTTTATATTAATATTACGTAATGATATATTGACATTTGATAAAAATCGCATGCTATAAGAATTTGTTACATGAATCATCATATTCATATGTAACAAAAAATTATGAAATTTATAAGGTAATTGGGAGAAAGACATCAAACATTTTGTATTTAATTTAGAAAAGAAATAATATATATATTTCGATTAATTCAAATAAATATATTTGTTATTTAAAGAATATAGTATTAGAAAACACTATAATAAATAAATATAAAGCAGAGTAGTTAACTTATAAACTTATAAACGAATTCCCTGAATCATGGTTGCTTGGCATCTTCCCCCCCTCCAATTACCTTATTTGAAATATTTTTCTAAAATGAGAAATAAAAAAAGAGAGAAAAATATTTTAGATAATACGTTAAAATAATCCATCCAGTATATGATCAGTCCAATATATGGTCAGTTTCCTATATACAAATAAATACCAGATTCGGTCACTGTTTGTATAATTTAGATATCTCAAAATTGCGTGTTGCAACGTCTTCCTGAAAAAGTGGACAAATAAAAGAAAAAAAGACTGACATAACGACTAATTTTCGTGTTAGGTGCCGGTTCTGAATATGCTTATTCATGTTCATTGCATGATACTCAAGGTTGATGAGCTCCTAAATTAGCGGATATATTTTAATAGTTTTTATTAAACTTACCAGTAGTCCCGATATTAATATTTCATTATAGTTAATAATAAACTTTTTCAGTATGGTCAAGATGTTCTTTTTGAGTGACACAAGTAAATTACTTTGCATTACATTTTATTACTTTTTCAATTTACGATTTCACTTTCATTATATGTATATAATATATATAGTCTTATGCCTTTGAAAATTTTTTTAAAGGCAAAGAATTCTACACGCGCACACGTAAAAATTTATATGCAATATATAATTACATTGTACTTTATTGAACATAACATTTTTAATATTAAAACAAAGTAACGAAAGATTTAAATTTTACAGCATGCATAATTTTTTACTTTCAAAATTAAATCTTTTAATATTATTATTTTTGTAGGAACACGTCTAAACGATAAAATTGTAAAATATTTTTCGAGTATCTTAATATTTCTTATTTAAGATTATTTTGTACGTCAACATACTTATCTACTTGCCTGTAACGGTAATCCTGCGACGTTAGCGTATGCTATAGCTTGTGGTATGACAGTGAGACCTACGGTGATACCAGCTACCAGATCGCTCACCACGTATTCCTTCCGATAATTCGGCAGCCACGTTAAGATCGGTATTCTCTTGAATAGCAGCTTTTTCTTGCAAGATCTTCTGACCCGTCGATAGAGCCATCTTCTTCCGGAAGTACATAGAGCATTCGTGCCAGAATCTTGCGGTACTAAAATGATAGAAAAAAAATATATAAAACATAGAAATATATTTAAATAACACATGTGTGTCAATAGCAAGAATATGTTTATATATAAAGAAATATTTTGCAAATAAAAATTTTTTTAATTAAAAAAAATTTAATTACAGATTAAAAAATTCTGACGAAACATTTTTTAGCATATTTATTTTGCATATATTAGTATATTTCGCTCAAAGTTATATAATACTTAGTAGTTACTCAATGTTATATTATTAGTAATCACTCAATACTTTTCGAGCTGAGAATATTTGAGCTAAGATAATATTAGTATTGAGTAATTATGAAATTTATTGAGATTTCATGACATTTGAAAAATGCGATACTTAGATGTGAGATATTTATGCACGGAAAGTTGACATTTTAAAAAATCACTCACAATTGGATGATAAATTAAGAAATGTCATGCGCCGCAGAAAGAAGCGACTTTATTATAGAACGTAATAACACTTCCACTTCGCATCAAGTTTTATGCGAAGTGTACTACCATTATCTCACGCGTTAATGATACGGTTAATGCTGGTATAATATATTTTTTTGCACTCATCAGTGCCGCTTCGTAAAATTATTTGCGTTCTTAATTTCAACGGAAGTCTTTTTCCCTTTTGAGAAATACTTAAGTCGAATGTATAAAGGTTCCAGGACAAATATTACACTGTCCGACAAATTTAAACTTTTTTTTAGACCACAAACCAGACAAGATTTTTATAAATTTATTGTCGCTGAAAATAAATTTGCAAATAAAATTGCTCTATCATGTCACGATTTTGAGGAAATTGGATTTAAAAGTGCTAAAGATGGCATTTTTGAGCTAAAAAATGTGACGTCATAAGGCAATTTCATTAGCGGATTCGTTTTCAGGGACAAAAAATCTATAAAAATCAACCATTGCGTTGGCCAATTTATGCAAAAAGTTACAGTTATAGATAAATTAAAATAAAGGAGCTTAAATCCGAAAGGGGCATAAATAACTTTTTGAGGACGGTCCGCTTATGCTTTGAATAATCACCTGCATATAACGATTTCTGGGGTCGCCGATTATGAATCCGAGGAAATCGTGCAT
>NJRP01000480.1:66868-88415 GCA_003063835.1 Aphaenogaster floridana | reverse complement strand
ATTTAATGGTTATCATTAATTATAAAGAATACTTTACAGATAATTTTGTTCCGTTTTATTACTGTTTTACATTTCTTAATTTTAATTAAATGAAATAATGTAAATGATTCACAATTAGAACTTCATAATATGATTATTAAACAGACACTGGCGGATATATTTAATCTGAGTATAATGTTGATTTTTTCTGTGAAATCTAATGTTATTTACTACATCCTGTAAAAACCTTAGAGCAATCCTTACAGGCGGTCACTTTGAGTGAATTTTTGAAGAAACATCTTAATGACATTAATTGACATCTCATATTTTATTATCCGATGATATCAATAAAATATGCAGCGTTGTTGCTAGTAAACAAGATAAATAATTAATAATTGATAAACTTAAAACAAATGCTAAAGAATCTTGTGATATGCGCCATTCAATGAAAAATATAATAATTATTTAAATATGATAAGTGATCCGAAACTAGTGCCTGTGATCCACATCTGGTTTCCTTATCCTATAGAAAAGAACAATAAGAAAACAGTATTTTTTATATTTTAAACATCTAGTAGAGCTCGCTATAATTACATAATTACAATTTTAATTAGATTACGACACGAAACGTGTTTAATTCGCGTCGCATCTTCGAGAATCGTGACGCATGAAGTTCAAGGATACTATTGCGACGCCCGCGTATATTATTATCTGAACAAGACGCCAATTACCGAGAATCTCACATTTGCAATGTGAGAAAGAGTCACATCTTACGATCGATTATCCGTCGTACGACACTTCTTCGCGATTTACAATAAGCGCGGTTTATCGGCACGGCACTTGATTTTCAATTAGCAGTATCAGGAGAGTCCCGCAAAATGTAAATGCTATTTCGGCGACGAAATCTAATGGAGCGCAAATGGAACAGCGCGAATCTACAAAAGAGCATCCGCTCAGCAGTGCATTATGTTATTGAAATAATTAATTAACGTTTAGTTTTTTAACGGTGATCAAAATTGGAATCGGACGACAGAGATTGCGTCCGTGCGCAACTCAATTGTAGCTCGTTGTATATTCGATGAGATTGCATGATTTACACGTAGATTCTGCTATTATTGTTAACTAAAGCGTAATAATGACAGAATTAAATTTTGTAGCGTATTCGATTTTTACGTATTTAAATGCAATTGAAATCTATTATCACATGATAAATCAGATTTAAATACTGGGCTAATAAAAATCTAGCAGTCTGTGGACGTTAGTGCGCAGTTACATTAAAAGTTTATAACTATCATATCAATACATTGAAAATTGAACGTTTCGGCTTAAATTTGAGCCATCTTCAGCAATCAGAATTTTAATATAAAAAAATATTCAATCTCTTAAGAAGGCAAATTACTTTTTGGGAGAAAACCCGATTTGAAAAGATGAGGTAAAGGAGGGTTGTACTCTGGTATTTACTGATTAGCAGTAAATTTATTTTAATCCTTTACAGACGGAGAGCATGTGAATTTCAAATTTTTTACTTTAAATTTGAAGAGAGCCATCAAAAAACTTCTGTACTTCAAGTTTAAAAATCGGGCTAATAGTTTCTGAAATATAAGTGAAGAGCATGTAAACATGCTCCCCGTCCGCAAAGGATTAAAAAATATTATTTTAGAAAATCTTTATCGTAAAGCTTTAAACACGTTATTTTCAACATGTATTATTTCGTCAAGATATGCACAATAACTCGGCTAGATTTTAATATTTTTTAATAAAAATTTATAGGGATATTATTAACACTATTTTCTATAGTCTCTCAAGCTATTTTTAAAATTTTTGTTTTAATTTTTTATAAAATGAAAAAAAAGCGGATTTTAAAAAAAAATGTCAATTTTTTTTTTAAAATGATCCAAAAAATAGTTGTTTGAAAATAAGATATCTCGAGAGACTATATATAACTACAACACTATTTTATAAGAAAATTTTTTGATTCTTCAGATCAGAGTATTATACGAATGTAAATTTATGCAAACCAAGGCATGCATGGATTGCAGGTAGACAACAATGGATGTCATCATTTCCGCACAAAAAATAAAAATGATTTTTTTTTTAAACGTGACTGTTATAATTACATATATAAAATACATATGTAATATATAATATTACATATGTAAAATTCAAACAAATTTATTTAGTAGTTTTTTTTAATAAATTCCCGAATATCGTCGTTTTTTGATCTAAAAAAGTAATTTGCCCTTTTAAAGTTTTTTGTCTCACGCTTCGCTAAAGGCTAATCTACAATGTGCTCTTTGCTTCCTGTTTCTTACTTTTTGCATTTTGTCAATTTTTGGTTATGTCGCGTAATGCGATGTTTGTTCGTTCTGTCATTCAAGATAAAAGTTGACGAACTTCGGAAGAGACAAGAAACACGTGACAAGAAACACGATTGTCGGTAAAACAATGCGTGGAAAGACAAAGAAGCAAGAGGCAAAGAGCAAGAAACAGGAAGCAAAGCGCACATTGTAGATTAGCCTTAAGAATCTTGAGTGAGAAAATCACGAGTCCACAAATGGTAGAATTTGGATGTTGCCAAACTGTACATTTAGATGGATATTATTATGAGACTGTCGGAAGGTGGACGCGCTATTTTGCATTTCGCAGCTTCGACTGTTCGCAAATAACATCAGCGTCAGTTTTTCTGCGGCTTGAATATGTGATCTCGAACGATCACATAGACGAGGTGTTTGCAAGATAAATACGGACATCGATAACCATCTATACGAGAGAGAATAGGAGATAATTATTTAGAGTGCGATACACGGCTTGCGGTTGAGTCGTGGACGCAAAAAGTTTAGTACGTCGATCGAAATAAACCTGGAAACGAATTGACGTAACAGGCGCCGATTGTTGCACAGCTATATTCCGCAGAGCTATATTCCGCAATATGAAATGTTACTTCTTGCAACGCGGTTATAGTGTATATTTTGAAATATTTCTCTTTTTGCGTATCAATTGACATGCTGACACCGAAACTAGACAGCGACAGCGGTATACGAGTGCTTGAACAAATCCTTAACCCTTTCAGGTCTGATCTTTTTTAAGAATTGGGATATAAAAAACTGGACAAGATATATATCTTGTCCAGCTATTTTTAAAGATTTGTGAGGTTGTTGAATACAAAAATGGGGTTAAAAGTGGCGGATGTATGGCGGATGATAGTATGACGGATATAAGAAATAAAATATTATCAAATTCTAATGAAATTGTTATGGAGAAATGTATAGAATATTAAACTAACTTGTAAAAAATTTTGGTAAAAAAGCGAAAACTTGAAAGAAAAACTATTCGAAAGATAAATACGATTAGAGACATGAAATTCTATATAAAAATAAAAAAATTATGGTAATTAGTCCTACAATATGTTACTAAAGTTATAATAAATATGCTTTATCAATGAAATTGGGCATTTATTGATAACAAAATAAATATTGATAAAAACTATGTAGAAAGATTCCAAAATTGTCGGTTTAATCTCTAATGCACGTCTATAAATATTAACCAATAACATTTCTCCATAGTTATTTCTACTATCATTGAATTACGAAAAGCTTGAAAATTAATAAACGCGCGTATAAACGTATACATTATGTATAGTATAAATATTATCGCATATACGTTATGTACAGTATAAATATCATCAGAAATTTATATACTATCAATTATATTTGAGTAATTGCATGCAAAAGTAATTCTGCGCATCATGTCGAACCTGGTCGAATCTTTCATGGTTAGTCCGACAATTTTCCGATCTTACTATACGTAAATAATTTTTTATGTTTTATGATTGTGTTTATCACAATATTTTTAGTTAAAGTTTAAACAATTCCCTTTGAAACGAGCCCCAGTTGACCTCAATAGCTGAATATTTACCAAAGATATGAGAGTTTTTAAACATGCTGGAATATATACATCCCACCGGACCTGAAAGAGTTAAACACAGTGCTATATTCCCTTGCGTATCCTTTGTATCTATAGTCCCGTTAGTATAAATCATTTAGGTTTGTGTATTTCAATTGCAAGCATACTCTTTGCAAAACGGCTATTGTGTTTCGAAATATTTGTTTCTCTGTTGATTAATCAACAATCGTGCTGACACCGAAACTGTAAGCGACAGCGTGCAAACGATATACGAGTACTTGTATAAATCTTTAAACAGTGCTATATCCCAGGCAGAACAGAAAGTCACGATAACGTCCGAATGACATCACAATGACACCAACATTATCTCATAATGACTGTCAAAGGTGTCATTTGATATCATTTTGATGTCATTTTGACTTTCTGTTCTGATAGGGATATATATATATATATTCCTTCATGTATCTTCTGTATTTAGTAGTCTCATTATTATAAATTAATTACACTGTTAAATTTGTAGCGTTAAATTGAACCAAATTTTAGTCATTTATAACCATTCCTATAGGTCACCACTGCTTCTACCCAATATGTTGTTAATTTAACTAGGACAATTAGATTATGGTTGTTTCTTAACCACATATTTTGTGTTAAAATAATAAATTTTGGCCCATGTAAAAGTTAAAAATAACCACATAATTTAACCCAAGAAATTGGTTTTTTGATCCTTTAATATCTGTAGGTTTGCGTATTTCAATTGCAAATGTACATGTTGAACTGCCAAGTGTTGTCGCGGTTGCATTCGGCTTTTATGCCGCAGGAAAAATTTAGGATAGCACCCTTATGATTTATAACAGCTATATCGTACGTATTTCTGTCATTTTTATAAAAATACGTTGAGAGATGTATTCATTCAAGAAAAAAAATTATTCGCAATTAAAAGAGTCGCCACAACGTTATATGCGTGCACAAATGCACATGCGCGATATGAATGCAGGCAACGTGCCTTGAAACAATTTTTCCCCCGCTCGCAAATATTATAAAACGCTACAAAAAAAACGACTGTTCAACCGTGAAAGTGAAGGTCGGTATACGGTGCATGGATTATTTTTGCAAATTTTTGTTCGATGTTTCTGCACCGTCCCGCACGATCGTGGTATCCCTCTCTCTCCCCCGCGCGTTGAATCAGCACGCCAATTATTATCTTCATCGTTCGCTTTTGCATGCATTGAACACCGGCAAAATTTTCGCGCGAGTCATCGAGCGAGTTCACGCACTCGC
The DNA here is from genome assembly GCA_003063835.1 of Aphaenogaster floridana. NCBI lineage: Eukaryota > Metazoa > Arthropoda > Insecta > Hymenoptera > Formicidae > Aphaenogaster > Aphaenogaster floridana. Next base: position 83,255 of record NJRP01000480.1, on the reverse strand, counting down.
AATTTGTTTTCTCGAAAAGCGTACCGTTGGGCCAAAATTCCTCAGTTACAATTATACATAAAAGCAAGGCCAATCGAAACGTTATACCACGTGTCTCTCATTTTTTCTGAACAAAAATATGGAGTTGAAGTAAAGAAGGAGACCTCCATCGTCTCCTTCTTTACTTGCACATCTCAACGTGGAATTTTATTTTTAATATTCTTCCACGATGAATGTATGCAGAAAAATAAAGTCGATTTCTTCTACGCGCGACTACATCCTAATTAACGTATTTATAGTCCGTTATTATTTCATTGAAAATTTTGTCCAGGACCAAGCGAAATTTGAAACAAATAATGGAATTTTGAAATCTTCTCAGCTTAAAAGGTCATAATTATGTAACATTAGAGTGTTTCTGTAATATACATACAATTAAAAATATTAAAAATATTTTATTTCTCTCCTTAAATTATATAACGAATTATATAACAGAATTATAAAAATTTATATATTTTTACATATTAAAATATAATATAATATTATACATATAATATAGATGTATTGTACAAATTACATAAACAAATATAAATTAAAAAATAGTTTAATAATTTTTTGTATGTGATACTTATGAAAGTATCACACCATTCACCAATATGTAATAGAATTTGACAATTTTTGTACATACATGTATGCTGCACACATATGGCTTCTTTATTTTGAGAATTAAACTAACAGTTACTAATTAACTCTTCCAACATTTTTAAATTTATAATTTTAACGAATTTTTTAAAAATAAATTTAATTTTAATTTATTGTATTACAAATATGCTTAAGTTAAATGAAATGCACAAATATGTGCACACGGACTGTAATGTATTAAGATGCAATAATACGAAAAAATAGCGAGAGACTCACCCTCGAGATTGACGATCTTCGCGTCTTTGGTGATGGCGTGAGCACTACTGGGATTACCGTTCAGCGTATTCGGCTCGTTGTTGTTGCTGCGAAGAACGTCGTCGAGCGCGTTGCTGCTGAAGCCAGTCAGCGTGACCTCTCTGCGGTTCTCCATGTCGTGCTCCTCGTTGACGTTGTATTTGGACATAGTGCGGTCTCCCAGGGATCGACGAGATAGACGAAGTGCGCAATTCGGGCGGAACGCGTGAACCGATATATAAACGCGCAGACCGATGCGGAGTCCTCCTCCTCAGGTGGACTCCATCCTGTCAGGGAGCTCGTTCGCACTGTGACCCTGAAGTGAGAAAATGAACGGACTGATTTATATTGCGCGTAACGATCCCGTTAATTTTTCACCTGTCGCCTTATCCTCAGATCTCTCGCGTTCGCTTACTGATAATCCTTGCGATAATCGATTCATGTATCTTTAATCTTACGTACATCAGGTGCCCTCTCACTTACGTTCCTCGCTCGGACGATTTATCTGAACGGCAGAATCTTTTCGCTGCTGCGCAAGACGCAAAGTTTTTGACGAGGAATCGGAATTCGATGCCAATATTTCGCGTAATTAATTTACGATTCTTTTTAATCCTTCATTCGCTAATTTCAAGTAATTAATTTATTCTAAATTTCTTTTAACTAATTATATTATATTAACAAGAGATAGGATATTATTCGCCAGTAAATATTAAACCACAGAAGAAATTTTTGTTCGACTCAACTGGCCAGTTCTTCATTTAAATTAATATATCGCGAATCGCGACGTTTTTTTTCGACCATGGGTTTTGGTCTTTTCTAAAGAGAGTAGAATTAATTATAAAGAATTTGTCACGAAAAATTTTTTCTATTCTACTCTCTTTAGAAAAGACCAAAACCCATGGTAAAAAAAAAACGTCGCGATTCGCGATATATTAATTTAAATTAAGAACTGGCCAGTTGAGTCGAAACAAAAATCTCTTCTGTATATTATATTAAATTAAATTTTAATTTTTTAATAAATAATTTTTAAATAATTATTTAAAATTTATTTTTTCTAATATTCTAATAATTTTTTCTTATAATATAATTATATTAAAATCTCTCCATGGTCGAAAAACGTCACGAATCGCGATATATTAATTTAAATTAAATTGGCCAGTAGTGTCGAAACAAATCTCTTCTATAGTTTAATATTCACTGGCGAAGAATATTCCATCTCTTGTTTGTTTAAATATAATTATGTTGTTTTGTGTTTCGTTTATCGGTAAATGTTAATCAATATAATAATTGTTATGATAAATAAAGAGCTTAATCGATTCTTTCAACAAAATAAGTAATTAACACATTGACTGCCACTGTACAATTACATAATTTTGTCTCCGACACTATTTTTATATCACACTGAGAGAAAAAATTATGATATTTGTAACTATAATGAAAAGTTAAATGATTATGGTTAGGTGCACCATTCTTATAGTTATTACTGCTATAAAGTTAGTAATAATAACAAAAAAATAGTTACAAATACCATAATTCACTATAAAAAATAGTTACAAAAACCATAATTTAACTATATTATTATAGTGAATTATTATGGTTGGCACCGGTGCCGGTTGTTATTATTACTAACTTTATAGCGGTAATAACTATAAGAATGGTGCACCTAACCATAATCATTTAACTTTTTATTATAGTTACAAATATCATAAATTTTTCTCTCAGTGCAGTTTTAATGTGATCTATTTAATTATTTTAATTTTGTATTTAAAATTTACAATAAAATTTTATTTCCTTTTCCAAAAAAATCAAATCGGCGAATAGCTAACGTTCATTTATAGATCGTCAACTACGAGTTAACTCGTATTCGGCAGTCAACGTGTTAAGAAATTATATTGAGAAGTAATTTAAAAAAATCATAAATTGGAACATGCGATAGATTATTTATTGCTAAAACTCTTACAATTAGTAATGCAGAGAGCGGAGAATAGCGATTTGAAAATTCATACACTGTGTTTTCCTCTTTATGACGTGAATAGACATTCGTGTTGCTCTCTTGCAATTGTTTAAACGCAGATTTCTCAGATAAACGGCAAAAAAGTGGCGATGCCAAATGACGAATGCGGCGATAATTGACGGAATTTCGCAAATGGCTTCACGAAACTCTTATAAAACAATAGGTTTTGCTCTAACGGTAAATACGTGCGGCGCGAGTTAAGAAACAATTTACGTTAAAGAGAATAAGTAGAATAATCGAGACTTACAAAAATTTGCTAAATAATTATATAACTTTAGATTGATTTATGTCTTTAAGTATATAAACATATGCGATGAATAAAGTATGCGACACGTGTCAAAGCTTATTGTTAGACTGAAAACAAAGAAGAAATGCAAAGAAAGAAAAATACAAAAATTCACGACATTGGCTAAAAATGTGCTGCTTTCGCAGTTTCTCAACAATTATTAGACGAGATAATCGGCGTGTACTTTAAAAACATTGAATAGTTAATAATTGAGCAACGTGTATTCGTGTTTTGTATTGACGACGTGATTATAAAGCTTATCGTCACGCTCAGTTCATTTCAAATAACTGTAAAACACGCGGCTATGCGTGGCACGCGATTTGTATCGTTCATAAAAAAAGGCTTCGACGAAAGTTGCGATTATCGAAATTAACGGTCGGTATAGGCGCTATTCTCGCCGCCGAATGCAGTTTTACGATAAAACTCGAAACCTGATTTCCCCATGGCTACGGCCGACAGAATAACGTTCCGAGACTTTATCGTCGATAATTTTCGATCGATGCGTCGTTCATCCAAAGTGATGCGAATGAGTAGCAGAGAAAAACGAAAGCAGAGGAAAACGAACAAATCGAAGCTATTTCGCGACTCGAGCTCATTACGAGGCGGAAGCGCGGTGATACCGGAAACTAGTGTTTGACGTTACAATAACAAGTCAGAAAGCGTACGCGTTCGGAAATTATTCGAATTATGCGTGTAATATAATATCATCCGGTGCAGTTTGATATACGGAAAAGCAATAACGTAATGCTTCTCGGAAACTGGGATACAATATCGCGTGGAATATCGCGTCTGTCGTGGAAACTTGCATGCGGAGTGGAATCTTGGAGAGACCTGGCGAGACGGTTTACGTAATCAATTTCGTACTAAAAAAATACTCCGATTAGCCATGCCTTCGGAATCGGATAAACGCCGCTCTCATTATTGCCTATCTATCGTATTAGATAATGCGATATTATGTAAAGCGATATCAAGCGCGTTGCGATCAGTATATGTCATTTATTAAAAAAAGATAAGTACGATTGCTGCTAATTTGTTGCTTGCGGCGATTTTAACGCTCAGCACAGTGTGACACGTAAAACAATGAGAAAATTATTACGGTGATTAAATTATTAAAAAAGAGAAGACAATCTTCGCATTTCTGTGGAACAGATTTCTCGATAAGATATATGTATTTTAATTGATGCCAAAATCGGATTTTTTCGCTGTAGCAAAATTATATTATTAAGACAAATATTATTAATATATTAATATAATAATAATAATTATATATTATTATAACGATAATCTCACGTGTATTTGCGTAACCATTTTTTTCTGAGTCGACACGGATTAATAGAATGTATATCAATTAATGTGCAAATTTTACATATTTATATGTATACCTTGCATAATTATTAAATAACTATGCAACGTCTGCGGTTGGGTTAAATTTAAATTCAATGAATTTGCATTTAATTGCTTCTACTGACATGTTAAATTCAGCTTGCGAAGAGGTTTTCCTTATATTTCCTTCTTTTGTGCTTATCTCTGTTTTTCGCTTCTAATCTCTAATGTCTAAATAACATTAGTTAAATTTTTAAAATATTAAAATGTTAAAAATTAACAAATATTAAAATGTTAAAGAAAAATTAAATGTTAATATCTAAATGTTAAAGATGTTGAGATAAGAAAATATTATTACATTCTCAAACGATGCTACTTCAAACATTTTGTAACTTTTTGGAACCGTAGATTTAAATGCTATTTTCGCTAACGTTTCGCTCTTGTTAATTGACTAGTTAGTTGGTTAATTGGTTTCGCAATCTGAAATGTTACGAATTTCGTTATAATTATCAAGTTTCTTGACTTTGCCAAACTTTTCGTCGTCGACAATATAACAATAATATGTATCTAAGTTTATCTCATGTGTGTGTGTGTGAGGTTTATTTTGCAATTTTAAACGCGGAATCTCGAGCATTTTTTTGTATCCAAAAGAATAGAAATGTTGCATAAATAATCGAGTAATTTCCGAATATTATAACAATAAATCTTAACATATATTATGTTATCATCAGAGGAAAAAAAATTGATTGAAGTATCTTGAAGCAACCTAACAGGTTATTTTAATTGCTGTTATGTCAGCTTAATTGGCTATATTTTATTGTGTTATTAATAGAGTTATGGACATGGTTATTAAATCCTACTTGAAAGCCTAGCGTTGATAATGAAGAAACAACAATCATCGTTAGCCAATACTGCTTATTACAATAAAATTTATCACGCATATATACATATAAATAAAAAATTAATAATAACATATTTGTTCGTTATCTAACTAGCATATTCTTTTAATACTTTTAATAGTCGTTTAGATTTTAATATTATGCGATGTATACAATCATTTGGACAAGACATGACAATGCAAAAAGATATGTTTTTACTCGCTGTGTTGCGCGTTTCACATTTTCCGTCTAGAATGATACCTACGAATAGACTTAGTTTCCAAAGTTTTGAACTTTTTGCAAACAATAATGAACATGTATGATTATAAATTAAAATCCTTATATCTCATTTTACTTTATAATTATTTATAATCTTTACACGACACTTATGCATAACAAGTTGAAAAACCAGACTAGTGGAAGAATAATCAGTATTAGAGCTGAGTTATGAAAATTAATATTAGAAGATCGATAAGCGTATTATTTAAAAATTTATTCAGAAATAATAAAAACGTGATGCCTATTATAAGTCTCGTGTAATAATAATAAATTTTGTTTAATAATAAATTTTGTGCGATTACTTTAATATATAAATATATAATATAATATACTTGCATTAATAACTTAATATGTTTTTAAATATTAGCAGAATTTGTGCGCCTTGTTACGCACTAGTTAAAAATTACATTCTTAATTTATTTAACCTTTGTGTGTTTCTCGGATAATATTTTACTCTTTTGTGACTTTCAAATAGCAGAATTATGTGCATGTGAAACACGAATGCAATGTAAGTATAATAGTAAAGTTGTGTTAGTATGAAATATAAAAGAGGAAAATATATGATGTAATGATATTTTCATAATTTGTCTAAATTATTACAATAACAATGAATAATTCGTCTGAAAATTGAGAATCGCTCTTTTTTTATGCTTGGAACACAGCTTCATCGGGTTGAGAATGTCGTAGCAAATTTTTTAACGCGAAAAATGCACCATAGAAAGAACGGAGGTTTTTATCATTACGCTGCTCTTACTTGTCGCGCGGATTAATTGCGATTCATTGCTCAAGCGTTCTGCACGTGACGAAAGAATGTTGCGGCGAATAGCCGTCCGTGTTTTTAAATGGATCGTTGATGAATCACTGCCTCGCATTAGTCGAGGAAATGAATAGTTCACCTGGGAATCCTTGAGCGCCTTTGTGGTAGGCAGACGAGCGTAATTTCGAGCTTTAGCTTGAAACGCCGAGCTATTTACCGACGCTATCCAAAACGCTAAATTGCCATCGTTAATGTCCAACTAACTATAAAACAAGCGACACTTCCTTATTCAAGCTAATACGACTCTCATTCACTATAATTTGAGATATTATTTATTGGTAGCTTCATAAGAAGAGATTATTTGCATGTAACACTATTGATTTCCAAAGACAAGAATTGCAAATCAATTTTTCAGAATCGATAGCCAATTATTTCCTATAAATAAATCATGTTGTCACACAGACAATTCAGAAGATAAAAATGTATATGAATATGTGTAGAGATGTGTGTGTGATTTTTTAGCGAAAATGTCGAAGCACTAATAATTCTTGAGATATGAGTGAATAAAATAGAAGGCCTTTTTCAAATAGAGTATATTTTAACAAAGTTCTAATTTGTGGAGATAGTCACAAAAATAGATAACGTTAAAGATTGAGAAATTTCTGCGATGTCCTCTTGACATTTTTGCCAAGAAAAAATCGATTTCCGTTTATTAAATATCCTGTCATTAAAAAGATAGGAGAAAAATGGGACATCTCGTGTATCGGAAAAAATTCAGGACTTTTATTCTAAATTTTCAGAAATGTTTAAAGAATTTAGAACATTTTCTCAAGATACTTTAGAAACTTTAAATCCGAGACATTTTTGATAGAAACTTTGAGAGATCCTAAATCATTTTGGACATTCTTTAGACATCGTTTAGATGTCTACTGAATTCGTACGTTATACTTTGGAAAGTGAGTGCATTGAGAAATATGATTATGATAGAGATTAAAATATCACATGTAAATTTTCTGAGCGCGATTGCAGCACGAGGAAGTGTATCGGAGGTCTATCAGCGGTTTTTACCTTTGATATCGTCAGACACCGTAACTGAAAAAATACCGCTTTGGTCAAGGTTCCCGCTCGCAAATGGAGCCGACGTTAATAACGACGTTTACGAAACTTCCAAAGGGGAATTCTACGATTTTGATTTTATCTCTCGAAGAAAAGGCATAGTGCGTGCGAAGGATCACATGCAGTAGCGATTAAATACACAATAGACTTCATTTCCGCGTATTTTAAGTAATCTATCTAAAACCACGTGAGTAGCTGTAATAGCTTCAAATTCCTTTCAGAAGAATGTGGTAGGATGTAGAAATTTAGTATACGTAATAGTCAATAACATTTATTTTCTATCTCCAGATAATTTAAGAACGTATATTAACGCTCACGTCAGTGTTAAAAGATAGATACACATATATAAATTCTCGGATAGCTTTATAAAATAAAATAAAAGACACATTCTCTTGTGCGTAACTTTTTTTATTTCGGCAAAATAATTTGATCTTTTTTAACTATTAAAAGACTATACTACACTGAAAGAAAAATTTTTTTTAATGAAGAAAAACATTTTCTTAAAACCATATCTTTTGATACAAGCATTTGTTTGTTTATTTAAGTAAAAATATTTAGTTTTAAGTAAATACACATGTTACCTTATGTATGTTATTTTTTTTTTTACATTGTTTACATTTAAATAAATATTTTATAAATAACCTAATAATATTATTAAACTTATATATATATATATAAAACTGTTTTCTAATAAATTGTTTTCTAATATTAAAAAATCTGATTATCTTGAATATAAAAATGTTCTAATAGTAAATATTTTCTAGAACGAAAAATAAATAAATATTTAATTAAAAATTATAAATATTATAAATATTTCAATCAAGAAATTTTAAGACAAATACAATAAATTAACTATTTATTTATTCGGACTCTCAACAAGTAAATAATTTTTTTTGTGTTAAGTAAAATTTTTTTGTATCAGATATAAAATTTTTTTTCTCTCAGCGTATATTGACTATTAAAAGACCAAATTATTGCCAAAGTGTTATATTTAATTTTTAAGAGATATCCGGGAACTCTTGAAATGTATCTCAACCCTTTTTTGAAGAAAGGAAAAAGATGCGTGTCTAACGAAAGTCAAACGCGCGTGCTCGACTTACTTATTTACGAGGCCCCGTCCCTTCGTGCGTGAAACACCGCGGCGGTGTACTCGCCGCAACTTCAGTCATTTCACTCGTCCGCAGTCGCCGCACGTGAGCGAGCGCGTGCGAAAGTTTATTAGAAGGCCTATAATCCTACATAAAAGGCGGATGATGCTTTCTCTGGCGCGATTTCAGCGCGATCGGTCCTCTCCCGCATAAGTTTGCATAAGCGTAATGACGCGCAAAACGCATGCGAACTCTTTCTCTCTTTCTCTCTCTCTTTTCGCGAGGGAACGGACGCCACAAGTGTGCCATACGACTTTCCGCTGGTATCTGAGCGTTTTCGTTATCAATTAATATTCAACGAATTGGGCAGACGCTGCTGATATACTTAACGCACAGTGTTTTCCGGTTGTCATCTAGATTATCATCTAGATGCGAATTTGTCATCTAGATTTTCATCTAGATGGAAATCTAAATGGAAAATTTGCATCTAGATGACAATCTAGATAATTTCATCTAGATAACGGAAAACACTGTTAACGCATAAGCGCTGTTAAACTGTTAAATGAACCACCATTTAAATACCCTCGACCGCCCTCGCTCCCGCGCCTCGCGATAAACCAAAAATTATTCTTATCATTCGCGATAAACCGAAAATTATTCTTATCATTCGCGATAAACAGAAAATTATTCTTATCGTTTCACGTTATTTCGAATTCATCTACGTTGCTAAAACGCCAGGGTCGCCATTCGCCTTTCCCCAACTAAAAATGATTAATTGACTCGACGTCAATTCGACGTCGATTTGACTAATTATTTCTGGCTGGGTCCTCTCACCGTCGAGCCGTATATCAGCGCTTTCTACATTCATTTTACGCTCATCATCCCTCTGTATCCTCCGATCACCACGTGTACTACTCACCCCCTCAGCTGCGTCCGTGGTATCACGCGCGGTGACGAGGCTCGGCTCCTCGACGTTCCGGGCTCATCGTCAACGACTCGGCGGGAGGAGCGCGAAATCCGGCGCAGCGCATCGTCCGCGACGACGCGCGTGTTTACTGCTCCGAGATCCGCGCACCCGGGCCCCGTCAGCGACTCTTCTCTCCTCTTCTCCTCCTCGTCGCCCGACCTCTCTCAACCGATCGAAAACTCGCTCTCTCACGCGCGACTGCGGGGGATCCGCCGTGATGGATCCGCAACCGCGAAGGAAATCCAAGGGTTCTTCTTCTTCTTCTTCTTCTTCTTCTTCTTCTTCTTCTTCTTCTTCTTCTTAAGAAGATATCAGTTGGATATCCGGCACCAATATGGAGGGCCACAGTACCACGCGTTAAAGGATCTGATGATCCAGGTGGAAACCTCCTCGGGGAAAGAAGCTTCTGCTGCTCCTTATGCCGAGATAATAGAAGCCGTCCCGATCCACAAGGGCAGAGGACGGTACAGAAGTCCACTTGAACCCCTCGAGCTCTTCCGCGGAGGAAGAAAATCTGGGGGTTACACGGCGATATACACGGGTGGGCGCGGGTCCGCGTCGCGTCGCGTCGCACGGAGTCACCGACTCTCTCGAGCGCAGCGGGTCGTTCGCTCGCTCACCTGCGGCCGCGAACTGTTTCGTTCCGTCAGCCGCGAATTTACTTTTGCGCTATATACCGTGCGGCCACCGTATCGCCGTCCCGTGCCCCGTCCCGGCAGCCGCGGACGCGGAGGAGCGAGCCACCACCCGCGCCTAGATCCTTCGTCCGGACGCCGATGTTCCCCGCGCGGCCGGGTTCTTCCCATGGATGGCCGAGCGATCCTGACCACAGACGATTTGCGATGCTAATAAGAACGGCTGGATTCCCGGAGCTTGAAGCTGATCACTTGATAATTACAATTAATATTCCCAATTATTCCAACGTACTCAATAATTCCGGTATAAATAATTTATATCCTAAATAAAAAATATTCTAATTGGTTGATAATTGAGTATTACGGTGGAATTGTACACTACTGTGCGTGACTTGATGCCATCACGTCGATATTGTTTGAAGTCACGGAAGATAAATTCGGATGATCGGTTTTACTGGGTTTTTCGAAACGACTGCATTACAAAGAAAGAGAGCTTGTTGCGTAATATTTTCTGAGCATAAGAAAATAAAAATTGTAACAAATAATAGATACTAGATTTAATATTAATTTTAATAATCTTTCTTTAACGGAGCAGCCGATAAACTGCCAAAAAACAGATTAAATAATTTACGTTACGTGTAATATTTTACATGTAATATTTTATTTTAGAATTTCCGACTCTAATCTCCAAAACCTATTATATTTAGAAATATTGTACGCCGGTATATTCTGTAAACATTTATTATTCCAAGTTACACATTTATTGTATATATTTATAATTACTATTATATATTTGCTATTATATAATTACTATTGTAATATTTATTTTAATATTAACATTTTACAGTCCGTGTTTGTGCACATATTTGTGCATTTTATTTAAGTTAAGGCAAAGTCTGCGTGCACATATTTGTACATTTCATTTAACTTCAAAATCCGTGTGCACATATTTGTAATACAACAAATTAAATTTTATTTCTAAAATTCGTTAAAATTACAAATTTTAAAATGTTGAAAGTTAGTTAGGAACTGTTAGTTTAACCCTCAAAATAAAGAAACCATCAGCATATATGTGCAAAAATTGTCAAATTCCATTACATGTCGATGAATATTTTGCAAGTATCACACACAAAAAATTATTAAACTATTTTTAAATTATATTTGTTTATGTAATAATATAATATTATATGTGTAATAATGTATAAATATATAATTCTATTATATAGGTAACTTTATGAGAGAAATATTGTAAATATTTCATTTATTTTTAATATTGTATATCTATTATAGAAATAAACTAATGTATTATATAATTATGATTTTTTAAGCTGAAAAGATTTAAAAATTCCATTATTTGTTTCAAACCCGGTCTCCATTATTCATTTCGCCCAGTCTCGGACGAAATTTTTAATAAAATAATAACGGACTGTAATATTTTAATTTTAATATTAGTTAAATAATTATTATGCGACGTTTTTTGATATTCAAGAGCTTGAAATTGAAAAATGGGTTCTTATGAATCATAAAGTTTTTTCTAAACAGGGCGGAAGCACGTCGCCACACAAGATACGAAAAAAGCATCTCGAGACGAGAGTGAGTAATTTGCGAGAAGCGTACAATCAATAGACATAATAAACATAATAGACTCTATGCAAAGAACTTTTATCGACGGATCTATAATTATTGTTGCTGAGCATATTTGCGCAAACGATCATGATGCCCACCAGATTGTGTCGGCGCGTGGCGTGTCTTATGACGATTGATTCATAATAATGGCATGCATTGTCGGTCGTGATATACCTGATATATCCGATTGTGACGTCGCATTCGCGCATATTACGTAGAATAGTTCACATTATATTCCGTGAAGAAAAATTAAAAAAATTTTCAACTGGTAAATATAAAATCACGTGTGTTTCCAATTAAAATGATTTGAAGTATCAACGCGAAGAATTGCATTCGTGTAAATTTCTTTTCGATAGACGCGAATGATTGAAGGTGAAGTTTGAAAAAAAGGATTCGCGAGCGATATGTAATTATACAATATTATACTGTTTACTCAAGTCTCGTAAAAAAATTCTCTGAGAATTTCTGGATTTTCCTGGTATTTTCTTTTTTTTATTCTTTTTTATTTAAAATTCCAGGTATTAAAGAACTTTTTAATGCAACTTTGAAATAAATTAATTTTATTATACACGCTTTTTAATGTTTTTTCTTCTTATAGTTTTCCATGAGACTAATAGCGTTTTCCACTGGGAAAACTAATGCAACACTGATGCACACTGAGTGCAATTTCATTGTTCCAATGTGAAAATCAAATCACATATTTTCAGTGTTTAATGTTCTACTGGCAAAAATTTGTCAAATTAAACACAGTAGAACATTAAACACTGAAAATATGTGACTTGATTTTCACATTGGAACAATGAAATTGCACTCAGTATGCACCAGTTTTCTCAGTGGAAAACTATATATCTATTCTCTTCTACAATTAGAGCCGCGAAGTCTATAAGATAATATATGAAAGGTTCACTACAGTATCAATGAGCTGCCTTCTGCTGTGTATCGTCTTCTATTGTCATACTGATCTTCTTATAAAAACTCGCGAGTCACATAAGAATATACGCGGATGTGTATGCCATACTTATTGCTAACCGTCAACGTTTTGCATTATCAAGAAAAAATGATCAAAGAAACAATTTTTCCAGAAAGAGACAGAATTTCAATTAAAAGTAAAATTCCAAAAATTTCCCTGAATATTAATAAAATTCCATAAAAATCCTTGTAAGAAAGAAATCCCCTAAAAATTCCAGATTTTCCAGGTTTTTCCAGATAGTGAATACCCTGGGATATACCGAGAATCCGTTACGTCGCGCGTAATGCCCGCAGTGAAGTGTAGCGATCCTGAAATCGAAAATATACTCCGTGGAAATTGGCTTGAATGAAAAATACGATAATCGATGAGACGATGCAGCGATAAAATCGCGTAGCACACATTTGCATTTTAATAAACGCGCGATCTGCGCGCAATACTTTATCGATCCGACCTATCTTATAAAGCAGGTATGTTTATGAATTTGCAAAAAACGGTATCTCTGTAAATCATAAAATTGTAGGGAAAGAACCGCGACAAAGTCAAATCATTATGTAATAAAAATTTCATGTCAATTTAATAATAATACCATTTAGAATTCTCATTACGCGTTGCGTGATAAAATATTCTGTTACAGCGATTATAGGAACATATTAATTATACATCTCTTTTTCATAATTCAGGAATATAACACACATAAGTTCTTAAACGGAAACTATTTCATAATTCGAGGTAAATTAAAATTTTATTACACATAAAGTTGGATATTAATTAATTTGACATTATATGACATTTATATGGTATTTATATGGCATTATCGTGCAAATGGGTTTTCCCATTCGCGAATAATATAATAAATTATATTTCTTAAATATACATATATATAAAATGAGAAATACTGCAAAATACGGAGCTAAGGATTTGTCTTGTATCTTTTAGACTCTTTCGTTTCTTCAATAAGAGAAATACGAGTTTACGATGCGCTCATATAATTACGCTCATATAATTGCTTATTACACAAACAAGATTTTCGCTTTCCTAATAATAAGAAATTTTAAGGACACCTTCAGCTTTCGTGGAAACTTGGAGCCGAATGCAAGTGTGTGGGGAAATTTTGACCATTCCGCCGGCATGTGGTGATAATCACTGTTTACCAACGGCGACATTACATAATTTGGCGGTCGGCATGCAATGTTAGCGATAAGGAGCGCAGCCTTCCTCTAGTGACCAGAGATTTTTACTGCTTGCGCTTGCTATCTCGCGATTGCTTCCGTTCTCTTACATCACCACGCACACGCACGCCTACAATATACTCACATACTCTCGCGCATGTATCGCGAACGGAACATAATTATCGTAATGTAAGTCTAGTCTAATAAGAACTTTATTCTGAATGCATACGTGAACGCGAAATCTATCTTTTAACGGACAATTAATCGATTAAAATTAATCTATTTCTATGTTTCAAATATTAATACAAACAGAATAGATATTTAAGGGGGCTGTTCTTATCTTAAAAACAGGAAAAAAATAAGCAATTTTTCTTAAGAAGAAAAGAAATAAGTTTTGCGTTGCTAAAACTTTTGTTTATCAGATTTAAATAGTATTTCAAAATTCTTTGAATAGTGTCGGCTAATAATAAGCAAGACATAAGTGGTAGAAGTAATGAGACGCGACAAAAATCTTTTGCGACAGTGTTCGTAATTGTATTATATACAATCATTTGAACCAAAAAGAAGGAGATGTTTTTGACTCTCTATGACGTAGCCGTCATCCGTACAAAATGTAGTTTTGAAAAAAAACTTTATAGTTTTGCATATCGGTTTGAAGATTTTTCATACTTAATTAACCTAATTAGTTCAATTAGCAATTAGTTAGCACATACATTCTTCTCCTTATATTCATACTATTTCAGGAAAGGTATGTTTTTCAATTTCTTGTTTTTTTTACTGTTCCTTTTAGCCACATCTTTTTAACCATATCTTTTTAACCATGTCAGGGGGCCTATTCTGTAACGACAGTGCCGTCATCGTTATGTTATCGTTGCGTAGCTATTTTACCACATATTATCTGCACAATGACAATATAATGCTAACGACACTGTCGTTAAGAGTTATAGAATTGGCTCCCAGACAGTCTTGGCTTGATTCTCAAATCAAATGCTTGTAACTTCATCAATTTTAGAAACTATCAATATATTTTAGAACATATTTTTATAAACTAGAACATGAAGAAAATTAAAAAAATATTTGAGAAGATTAAAAGTTTTAATTAAGAAAACCCTCTTAATTTAATACATTGCACGGAATTCGAATTCTATATTATTTTATTTCGAAAACAGATTCTTTAACATCATTAAAAAAAATGTTCGCAGTGATTATCATGTAGCTTAACTGACTTTCTTCAATTATTTATAATATAAATTCAATTATTAATAATATTAATTGTTAAATATAATTAATATAATTAATAATTATTAATAATAATACACATTTATATAACATTGTATGTATATTAGAGTGGAGCGATTTTTTAATCTCATGCTAGACGTGAATTTTTGGAAAAAAAAGCGTGAAAAATGATGAATTTTGGTTAAAAGAAAAAAAAATTAAATGAAAACGTATCCTCCCGTAAAAATCAGTAAAAATTGAAAAATTCGATATTTTTCCTTTTTGTTTCAATATCTGTTCAGTTAGTTTATGTTGGTTATAATTTTTTCTTAATTTTTTCTTAATTAACATTTAATTATGATTTTAAATACTTAAAGATTACACAATTAAATTTTAATATTATAGTAAAAAAAGCGGGGTACGTTTTCATTAAAATTTTTTTTCTTTTAACCAAAATTCATCATTTTTCACGCTCTTTCCGAAAATCTTTGTCTGACATAGCGTCAAAATAAAGTCAAACAAATCGCTCCTAATGTATATATTAATAATTACACACACATATATGTTTATACAGGGTGTCCCATTTTAATCTATCACTCCGATTAAAACGATTATAAATAAATTAACAAAAAAATGTTTCAAATAAAAGTTATAGGATTTCGAGGGGGACATCTTATGATAGACATACGTTTTGCTTCCTCATAGAGGAAGCTTTGTTTTCGTAAAAAAAATTTTTTTTTGCCGCTGTCAATGTGTTCAGAATGTTCTAAAACGTCGAAAAATCGCAATTTTAAAAAATGTCCATATGTGTGTATGTGTGTATGTGCCAAATTTCCCGAAATTTCTATTTCTACTTCAGAACTAATCAACCACATCTTATCGAATTATATATGAAATAGGGGTAGAAAAGACTGAAGAATACAATAGAATTTGAAAAATTGCCAATATTTAAAAATTTTAACCTTTAAGGGCTACATCTCAAGTCTCAATAATAGGGAGTTTGCATCATTTAAAAAAAAATTGCATTTAATAATTTGTATATACTTTTCATTGTAATTATTTTTTTCGTAATTTTTTAACGCAAATTAAGCGAGAAAATAAATAATAAAGTATTGCATTATTTGAAATTGCCGATTACGGTCCGGAAAC
>NJRP01000479.1:65882-99146 GCA_003063835.1 Aphaenogaster floridana | reverse complement strand
GTTAAAAGTTATTAACTTTATTATTTAACTAGTTACTACCCAACCCTGCCGGATTTGCATTCTGACTTTATTCTGCAAGCCCAGTGAAGTATGCCCCTGCCGATAAGCAGATAGGCAACCCAACTTAATGATGTGTAGGTTACGGAAGCACCCTGTAGGACTTATCGGAATATAAGTATCCGATTCGAACCGCGATTTATAAATTGGGAATAAATTGCTTGACATTGTAAAAATAAAATCGACATTCATAGTAAAATTTATAGATACGCCGTTCTTCATGGGATTTTTAATATTTCTGTGCAACGTAAATGTATTATTTTTATTAAGAAGAAATCAATGTTTACAGAATCATAAATAATGTTTCATTTCGGGCATATCATTCTAGAGGATTTCCTAAATAAATTCGCATTACGTTATTATACATCATAACTTTTATATTGTTCTTAACGAAATATAAACGATATCATTTCTTCGAATACAATATGAAATTCTAAAAGGCCAGAGAAATGCAAAATTGATGAAAGTATCTTAGAACAGAAGGAGAAGAGGACTATAATGTACAATTTTATAATAAATACTGGGAAGCGTGGTCAAATAGTCCACAGTAACAATATTTATTATGCATGCAATTTTCATTGCGGCACCGCTGGTGGTGGTGGCTCGTCTTCATCAACAGGAATTCCTCTGTAATTTGGAACAATGATCGGAGTGGAGCAGTGCGGGATCATTTGTGATAACGGTAGCAGAGAACCAAAAAAAACATGTTGAATAACAGGAAACTTTGCCAATACCTGGAAAACAAAAACGATAGAGACAATTCTCTTTTTCCTTATTTTTCCTTACATACACAGACTAATTACCTCTGCTTGATACATTTTAATAAGACCACTGTTCACTTTCGACCACGAGGACACCGCACTAACATTCCACAACTGATTCGAATGTTCGGCAAAAGGTCCTATTTTCACCTAATGGAATGAAATCGTTATCAAAATGTAAGTTTTTAATTTTAGATAAATTCAATCGTGCATGCTAATAAAAGCACGCAGTAAATTTCATCTTTACAAATTGTATCTTTACAAACATGAACATTATACCTTTGAGATAAAATCGATACAGCCAAGAAACATGTATTTCTTGCTGTAAGATTCCACGACACCTTGGTCTACAAAGTGACGTGGTTCTATCCGTGGATGTCCTGAAATATTAAATTACATGAAATATCACGAATTCTATAAGCAGAAAAAATTTATTTGTCTAAATTATACTGTATCATATCACTGGTAAAAAAAATATATGGAGAAAGTATATAAAAATTAATACCGATCAGCTGAGCGCTTCCCCATATGAAGGGCACAAATTGATAATCATCCAAGCTCCAAACACCGTGACTACCTGCTGGCTCCATACGATACGTTAGCTGAAGTCTGCGCACCAATACGAGATACCTTTAAGCCGAGAAAAACAATTTTGACTAAATGATTTTAGGAGATATAAAAGAGACTACACATAATGTTTTAACCAAATTTAAATACCTATTAAACACTTTTGTTACAGCAGCAACTCTATCGTCGTCTTCAAATCCGCCTATCTTGAACATGCAGCAAAGGAACATGAGGAAAGCCATTTCGTGGCCTGTTCCATAGTCAATGCGAGTTGGATTCCCAAAACTTTCATATAAATACTGCACTATCTCTGGAATCGCACGATACAAATCTTCTGGCACCACTTGTTTCAATTCCTCTACAGCGTTCTATAATGGACACATTAATTGTAAATAAAATTTCCCATAATTTTTCAATAACTTTTATATTGTTAAAAATACTTTATAGTCTTAGATAAAACCCTAATGACAAACCTGCTGCAGTCTCGCATGCCACGTGCGAAACGACTTGTTGCCAAATCGCTGGGGCTGTTCGGTAGGTGGAATTTCTGTTATCCATTCATCAAATTTGTTCAACATCTGTACAACATTCTTTATTACAGGCGATTGTGGACATTGCGCGTCCAAAGCAATTCCTTGAACAGCACTGTTCAATGCTAAAATAAATCCCTGGTATTCCTACAAGCAATATTTTATATTTTTAATATATATTACTTTTCATTTATACACACATATAATAGAAAATATTCTATAGTCATATAGTTGGAATAAATACAAAGTTGCAATGAAAAATAAACAACTGCAGAAATTGTCTTACAAAGTAAGCTTCCGAGTTTTGCCAAATTACTAGATCACTTGGCGTCTTGATGCACTTTTTTGGCACGACAAATTCATGTGGCTTGGCTGAAACAATATATTAACACGCATCTTACAGAAGTCACTTAATTATATCTGATATACATATTGCAAATTATACATACGTGACATCACATGTGTTTTCGCCGACATGATGAACGCTTGAGGATTCGGTTGCGATATTAATGAGCTCCGTTAAGGCAATGCAGTGGTATTTCTGTCACTGACAGCATTTCGCATAAGCGCGATAGTTAGGCGCAATTAGATGACTCGGTCATCCGCAATCGCAACTTTGATACTCCGAATGTAGAAAACAACGGAACCTAACCTAAAAGAAATAGAGTGCTTACTTCGCGACACCACGATAAGAGCATTTCAGGCGATGGTAAGTGGTAACACGTAAATTGCTGCATAAATTACCTCGTGTATGATGTAAAGGCCATCACACATAAAATTCCGTAAGAACGTTAGACGTAAGCGTAAGAAAATCGACCAATCCCAATTGAGTGGTGGAGTTGCGAACAACACAATACTCGATTGGGATTGGTCGATTTTCTTACTCTTAAGCCGTAATCAGACTAGAGATTGAGATTGAGATTGGATTGGAATTTAACCAATCCGGAGAAAGAAAACCAATCTCATGTTTAGTAAGCTTTGCTTTGATTGGTCAAATTCCAATCCAATCTCAATCTCAATCTCTAGTCTGATTACGGCTTTACGTCTTGCGTCCTAAAGGGCCATCTACAATGAGTCGCAGTCGTAAGAGTTGTAAGAAATTGACCAATCACAGTCCATTATTCTCCTTGCGATCGAAGAATAATGAACTGTGATTGGTCAATTTCTTACGACTCTTACGACTGCGACTCATTGTAGATGGCCCTTTAGGGAAAAAACTAGCAGCGTTTCCTAGGAAACAGCGTTTGAATTTCCTGCCTTTTTGCGCATGCGTGGCTAGGGATAAAATTAGTTACATATGAAGTCATAAAAGACCTACCGATATTTGTCGATGTTTTTGTTTATAGCAGAGCATGGAAATTAACCTTCTCAATGTGAAATTGTGAAATTTGTTATTTGTCTTTTGTTAATTTGACTTGAATTTATAAAAATTGCATTATTTTTATTGCACAAGCAGTAAGCATGGTTTAAACATAATTTACATTTTTAATGAATAACAAAAATAGTATTTCTTATGCATCGCACTATTTATAGGATTTAAATAACTGGAGCTGTTATATTTTACATAAAAGAATATAATATATTTGTTTTATAACTATTGAAGCACGCCAAAATAAGATAATAAGATGGGTAAAATTTTTTCTAAAGATTATTTCATCTTCGGCGACCAATATTTTAATGATTGCAACCACTTTCTATTTTGTAGATAAGATATGTTCTCCTGAAGAAATTGAAAAGAAGCGTTTATTAGCATTGCAAAAGAGGCAGCAAGCTCAACTGAAGGCACAAAGTACACCTAACAACAGTTCAACTCAACAACAATCAAAATTAAACGACAATGGAAATATTATGCGACAAAACAAGTCAAATAATCGTTTCAATCCTATAGAGCCAAGGAACTTTTTCAATCAAACGTTGCCTGTAACGGGAAAATGTTACATGATCAGCAATGACAGATTTGCATTAGAAACATCGTCATTTGTACCTGCAATTATTGAGATATTTAAAACAGTTCCCAGCAGAATATATGGTAATTATATGTTGATAGTAATGCATACAAACACATTTATAATTTTATTAACACTTAATTTTGCAGATTTTAAATCTAGAATATGGAATTTTCATATCAATGATTATGATGGTTTAGTGCAGAAACTGATGTCTAACAATTTTAAGATATCTGTGACGAGAATACCAGAAACTATCCTTCAGGTAATCGAATACAATATAAATATAGATTAAGTAGATATAAGTATAATAGTATATTCATTAGGACACTGTTATTTTAGATATTCAAGAGAAACTCAAAATCAGACAATCAAACACCAGACCAAGATTTATCAAAAATCGATAAAGAATTAACTGACACTTTAATGCCGTTTCAACGCGATGGCGTTTGGTAAATCTATTTTTATATGCGATTACGTACGTATTTTATACATATATTTTGTTTATTAATATATTTTTTCATTTATTCCAGCTATGGTATATCGAAGAACGGTCGTTGTATGATTGCAGATGATATGGGCTTAGGAAAAACTATACAAGCGTTAGGCATAGCACATTATTTCAAGGAAAGCTGGCCACTTCTAATTGTAGTTCCTTCATCAGTCAGGTAAGTTCTGTTGTGATTGACATAATGAAAATATCAATACTGAAGATACTTTATTTAGGTTTCAGTGGGCTGAAGCAATTTATCAATACTTACCGTCCGTGCCTACACATTATGTTCATCATTTTGCAAACACAAGAGACTACGTTGCAGAAGACAAAATCACCATAACATCGTATGATTTGTTAGTACGAGCCGTAGATACTTTCGAGAGACATCTTTATGGATTTATTATTCTGGTATATATATATGTATATATATATATATTTTTTTTTAACGAGTTAGTGACAAACAAATGTTGCCGTTACTATTGCATTTTGCGAAATTGTAGGATGAATCTCACGTTTTGAAGAGCAGTAAGACCGCGAGATTTCAAGCTGCTCATCGAATATGTGTCCAAGCACGTCATGTTGTACTGCTCACTGGCACTCCAGCTCTGTCGAGACCAATCGAATTGTATTCTCAGATTAGCCTTATTATGCCACGTTTTATGAGGTAATTAGAAAAACAAATATACATGCTTTATTTATAAAAATATGCGTATATTTTAGACATTATTTTGCAGGTATGAAGACTATGGTGTACGATATTGCGCAGGACAGAGGAGTGCATTTGGTTGGGACTTCGCAGGTTCTTCAAATATGCAAGAGTTACAATTGCTGCTGAAGACCATTTGCATGATTCGAAGGCTGAAAACTGACGTTTTAAATCAGTTACCATCTAAGATAAGGTCTTAAAAAAAAAACATTTTTATGATGTAAGAAATTTGAGTAGAATTTTAGACATGTTTTATTCACTTATATGTTTTAGGCAGATTATTATTTTAGATCCAGATTTGATCAAAGCTGGTACCAAGCAAATGAAGGAGATGTCGAAACAATTGGAGAAAAATATGACGGCTTCGGAAAGGCATACTACTCTGGTGCACTATTATAACGAGTCTAGCACTGCGAGACTAAAGGCAGTACGGTATGTAAATATGTTGTACATTTATATTTCTTAAAGAATGCATCAATATAATCTCTATTTCTAATTTGATTTGGGGCATTTTGCAGCGATTACGTTACAAACTTATTTGAAAACAAAAGAAAATGCCTTTTGTACGCTCATCATAAAAATGTATTGAATGCCATTTGCGATGTTGCTGAATCTATGAACATACGGTAAGTTTTTATAATTATCGCCAGTCATGTATATTGCAATTGTGACAATTCCCAGGTACATAAGGATCGACGGCAAAACTAATCCGGAGCAGAGGAAACTCCAGGTCGACAAATTTCAGGAACGCGATGACTATTTGGCAGCGGTTCTGTCAATCACCGCTGCGAACGCAGGCGTTACATTAACGGCTGCTCATCTCGTGGTCTTCACCGAATTATTCTGGAATCCCGGTGTAATTAATATTTATCAAGAAAAGGCAGTCTTAATAGATTATTATGTTCAAAATTCATCTTGTGGTGTTAACATATTAAATCGTTTTCAGATCTTGTGCCAAGCGGAAGACAGAGTGCACAGAATCGGGCAGAACGATACTGTCATAATCCAGTACTTGGTGGCGAAAAACACCGCGGACGATCATATGTGGCCGTTGATCAAGAAGAAGCTGAACGTCCTAAACGCGGTCGGCCTCGATCAGAATTTCTCGATAAATGACGTCGACGATAGTACGGAAGTACGGAAGAAAAGTCCAGGAGACATAACTTCTTTCCTGAATATTTCCTCGTCCTCCGAGAAGGGATCGCAGCCTGATGAGGAACTAAAAGATTTTCCAGCTGTAAAAGACAAGGAACGACGTGCAACTCCAAAAGCATCTACCTCAAACGATCTCAAAGAGTTACTCGAGATCGACGAGGAATACTTTGACTCCTGCGAGTGGGATGATATGTGATTGAACAATAATTTCGTCATCCGTTAGTTTCTTGTTAGTTCCAAAGAAAAATATTGTTTGTACGGAAGAAGAATAAAAAGTTCCATGTGTTTTATCTCGGATTTCATTCCTCTCTATTATCATTCTCAAACTTCATCAAGCAGGAAAGAATTGTGTTCCTTTTTTTAAGGATAACCAAGTAATTCTTTTAAGGTAAACCAAGTAATAAATAATTATTTGAAAAAAGGGGATAATTATAATAATAAAGTCTGTTTTATCGGAGAGGTTTTACAACCGACTGCGATTGATTACGAATCCGTGGTAACGATCTGCAGATGGCAGCCTTCACGCGACGGAGGTTCGGCAGCACGCGTGAATTTTGGTTAATATTATTTATAACAAAGTGAATGACAATGTCTCTTTTCAACGTGCGGCAATTCTTTGGCACGTTATATCAGCGTTACATGTTCTCGTTACCGGCGATACACTTATCTCGCACTCAAAAGGTAAGAGCAAAATCGGCGGCTTTTCAAGGTTAGAGTAAATACTTTCACTATTTGCACTTGACCATTACATAATAATGCAACAAAATTACAAGGCCATGTAACAATTACGCGGGAATTTTATTATTGCAATTTGGACTCGTTGCACGCAGGTACAGGTCTGTTAATTGCGTGTGTTTCTTTTAGATTCTTATTATCTGCTTCACTAGCGGTTCAATATTGCTAGGAGGATTGGCACAGTTTTTGAAGAGACGACGGAGACACCCTATCCCACCTTCCAGGAGGCATTACAGGGACTATAAAACGAGATTAGGCAACATCAAGAATGCTAATTTTGGTAATATTGTTGTTACGTACTGTTGCGTTACATAAACGAGTCCCATTATAAAGTTAAACACTATATAAAAACTTGGATTTATTTAAATCTATTGATTATATAACAAGGCAAAATAATACGTCTTTTGTATTATACCAAACTAGATGTATTATCGCAAGCATCTTGGGCAAGAAGAAGCGAAGCGAGCACTAGAAGTCACATCAGTGATCGCGCGTCACTCATATCTTCTGTACCAGGTGGTCCAGACAACGATGAAAGGCTCACTCCGCAACAATACGGTGTTCTCGGTAAGTGATGAAATAATCCTTGATGAAATTAATTAATTCAGATGTATATCTTGTATGTAAAAAATAGCTGAGGCTTATATAATTCTGACATCAAGTTTATTGAGAAGCTATACTCGATTTGTATCCGAAGAACATTTTTATATACTTCTTGATTCTTTAATAAAAATTTAGGATAAATAATATGGCGAAAAAACAAATACTTTGGCAATATAAAAATTTCAGCAGGTTTTGTCAGTTACATCGTGCTCAGAGTATCTTTTAATATTGATATACCTCTCATCGAATAATTTTGATTTTTCTAAATGAAAATGTATATATCCTCGTTCTTGATCGAATAATCTGTTAACTCACGATTCTGGGAGATGGACAGTGTCGCCGGGAATTTTTTTGTATGTACATAGCATTTATATTTACATGATAATGTACAATACAGCAGCATTATTCACAAATAATACATCTGTGTTGAGAATATAGATATTTTTAGAACGATTCTTGGCTTCGCCGAGATCGATAGCTAGTTTCTTTAGGGTCCATTTACGTTTGCCTACCGGCGTACAGGGTGAATTGTCAAGAAGATAATCATCGATCTATGCTCTCGGGTCTTAATGAACGTATAGCTTTCTTCTCTGTCGGACCTTATGGTAAAATCGCGCCGCCACATCGCGTACGTTTTCGTCGGTTTACTCAGAATATCGAATAAATATATATATACCACAAATTTTATTTGCGTTTGTTTTCTATCGTCGTCTTTCGATCTCGCAACGAATTATTGCTTTCTCTGGCAATCAACGAATCGCTCAAACCTGATGCTTTCTTTTCCTTCTCTCTCTTCTTGCCTACGTAAGATTTTCATTGAATATCACAACAGGCGTGATTAGGCTTACGTCGATAAACGTCGTTAGAGACACGTCCGCTTTAGCCCGAAATAAACGGTTTCGCGCTAATCCTACGGTTTTCATCATCGGTTAATAGTAAAATATAAGAATTGTACTTGTGTGTGACGCTACTATCGATAGAGAAAATATCTATAAATCATGTTATATAAATAAGCTTACTACACAATATTACAGCTATCAAGATCATAGAAATACATATTATATACATATATGTGGATACTTCTTCGGTAAAAACGCTGACAACGCAACCTCGTATGAAAAAAATGACCGTCCTCGTCGCCTTTAGTCTTTCGAGTGAACAAAAAAATCTTTCCACGAAAACGTCAAACTCAATTAATTCTATACTTTGCACGCGTACCAAAATATTCTATCCTCTTCTTTATTAATGGATTATTCAAATATTTATATTATATATCAATGGTTCCTCCATCGTTATGTCTTGTTCAACAGTACTCTAAGAAAACCTGCAAGTCCTATCACTTTACATACTGACAGATGGGT
Organism: Aphaenogaster floridana; assembly: GCA_003063835.1. Taxonomy (NCBI): domain Eukaryota; kingdom Metazoa; phylum Arthropoda; class Insecta; order Hymenoptera; family Formicidae; genus Aphaenogaster; species Aphaenogaster floridana. The sequence continues at coordinate 90,229 of NJRP01000479.1, read as the reverse complement.
ACATACGAATTGTTTATCGAGCTGCTTAAAATAAAAATAAAAAATACACATACTGCATCAGCGAACATTTCGCAAATTTTCTACCTAACGCGCTCGTGAATATCGTTGTCATGCTATCGCAACATGTTAATTGCATATCAAAGCTCGCAACGTTTGTCGCTTCGCTGTGATAGCTTTGGAACATAACCGAATTAGTACTGCGAAAAAAAAAGTGTACCCATCCACCGTTACACTTTATACGGTTTTTTCTCTCTTACTTGCTATCCTTATAAATTTTACAATCTTCTAAAATTATACGGCAATCTCAAAAATATATCATAGCTGAAATAACTCGCATATCTTGTTCTCTCTTTTTTTTCTCCATTGCTTAACTTCTATTCGCCTTCCGACTCGACGTATACGCTATTACTTGTCCAAGACGTTATTCGCGGCATTTACAGCTCTCTTTCTCTCTCTTCAACCCTCTTGAAAAAAGAATGTGCCGTCCTTTGAAGCGATTAATCTCCTAAGGGATCTAGAGTTTACGCTTTGCGAAGGCATAAGACATATACGTTATAGCTGGAAAGTCGATTCACAGCGGGATTAGAAAAAGACGGAATGTTACGCGGTCGGCTCTTCAACAATATAACGGGTGAACATTTCGCGGCCAGGTTAATCCGCCTACACATCGATCGCTGCGATCTCGCTCTTGTACTAAACTCATCGTCGTGAGACTAGCTCCATTATTCAATCGCGAAGATACTTTTCTTTCGTTCTCTCTCCTGCTACCCTAAGACGCATGTATATGTGTGAATGTGTATGTGTACGTGTGTGTGTATATATAATAATATAGATATATCATATATTAAATATCGAGTTTCTTTTTAAAGGCAAGCATATATCAGCACCGCGATTTAGCGGTGCATGTATGTACGTGTATATTCTCAAATAAAGAGGTCATTCGCGCGATATTCGCTACGTACGAAATTACAGCAATTTTCTTTCCGCGTGTATATATATATATTTTTGTTCTTTTTTTTTGTGTAATTCTTTTTTTGTCTTTTTTAATCCTTTTTCCGTTTTCGGTAATGTATTTGTCTACTGGGTTATATTATATTACTATTGCGGGAATTAGGAATTAACGTTTAGAGGCGACGGCGGCGGCGACGGCGAACGCGCTATCGGGCCTTCACGTGATTCTGTGGAGGATCAGCAGCAGTAACGGCGGGACGACGAGCGTCAACAAGCTCGACTGAAACGCGACGGACGTGGCGCCGGCGTACATCACCTCCACCTTGTTCTTGAGCGACAGCGGGCCGCCGTCGTCGCTCTGCATGCCCGTTGATATGTCCGGCTTCTTCGGCGGTAAGATCAGGTTCTCGTCGTGGTCCGCCATGTCCGATGCGTCGTCCGTCCGGTGCCGATGCGTCGCCCGGCTCGTCTCCTGCGGCTGCTTCGCCGTCGTCGCCGTCGTCGTCGTCGTCATCATTGTCGTCGTGGTCGGTAGCTCGGTGGTCGTGGTAGGCGGCGGCACGGTGGTCGGCACTAGGCTGAAATTGCTCAGGAAGTAGACAGGCCCGAATTCCGGCGTGATGTCGAACAGCGTTTCCTCCTGCCGAGAGCCGCTGATCACGCGCGACGTCGTCGCGCCGTCCTCGTAGTGCGAGATCAACGTCGCGGTGTACGGTACCTCCATCTCCGTGTAGTTGGCTTTCAGTGTCACGTTCATGCCCGTACCAGGCTCCAGATAGACTAGCACACTGTAACAGACACGTGAGGATACGTCAAGCTCGTCGATTCAATTTAGAAATCGGTCCCTATGATGTAGATCGTACGTGTTCCTCTCTCGTCTTAACGACATCGCAACGGAATAATGAGATGCGCTATTTCGCACCTATCAAAAAATTCAATTGGTAATTTAGCTTTGTTATTCAAGTCAAAAGGTCACCTTTTTCAAAGCGTTGGCAAAGAGAACATATTTCTAATTTATGTAAGGACACGTCTAGGATTACCAAGGACTTCGAGAATTGAATACGTTAACTTAGCACTGGACTACCGCAACTAGAGCGCGGGTCCGATGCACGAGCATCGTAATTGTGTTGCGTTGAAGCATCACTTAAGCCGAAGCGCGACGGAGTATTCTGGAGCACACCGTGTGGGAAGGGTGGCACAAAGTTGTCGTGCAAAATGCACTCCAGGCTCATCTCCGCCGCGCGCGAGCTTCAATGATGCACAGGAAGCGATGAAGTGCCCCGGGGGCTAACTAGAGAGAGCGAGCGAGAGAGACACGGTTGTGTCGCGGAATAAACCTGAGCTCTAATTATATCTAATTATAGAGATACGAGATGAGATTACGGACTGAATCGCCGCAAACCGTACGTTTGTCCAACTTATGACTCACTGAACGCCCCGTATCGCCGATTTGCACCGTAAATCCTCGCGATTATTATCCTTTGATACGCTAATTCGCCGCGAAAGCGATGATGGAAGCTCCACGCTTCGTCATTACTATGTTCGTAATCATTATACAAGCGAAACTAGAAGGGGAGATAAGTAGGATAAGGATGTCCTAAATTGGCAATTTCGTAACGTTCCATCAAAAACAAAACGTAAATGTCAACTTGCCACCTTAACGTACGCGTCGTTCCACGCGACTCTTTTGCGACCTTTTAGAATATAAATGGGACATTTTATCTCCGCATACTCGTAAAGAAAAGCTTTAAATTTGCATACCTACCGCTCAACTCCGTTGCTCGGGTGACAGTTTAAAACGATACTCACTTGTAAGCCTCCGTGCGATTTTCCTCGTCGCGCGTACCCCACGTTATGTTCGGCAAGGATGTGCCGTTGATTAGCGTGATCGTGGTGTTCAGGCCGTTCAGGATGGCGTGCCTGCGACCCCAATAAACCGAGTACTTGTACGAGTACACGCAGGCCTCCGCCAGGTTTGCCGGTTCCGCTCCGCTGTTAATGATCGTCGCCTCCCTGAGTACGCGAGGTACGTTCTTAAGATCGCGTTTCCTAGGCCAGTTGAGTTTAACGGCGCTCAGCTCATAACGGATTGGCTCGGTCTCCACCAACAGCTCGCCAAACTTCGCGGACTCCTCCTTGCCGTTCTGCAAAAGAGAACCGAGTCTCATACACCGTTCGCCTCCGGCAATTCAATTATCTCAGCAAATGAATTACGCTGTCGTTAACGCGACGCATATCTGCCTGATGACTTTTTGAAAAAACGAATTCTCAGGATCGATGAATCGAATTCAATGCGATATTCCTATTCATCAATCCTTATCGCGCTGGAAACTAGCTCAGAACTAACTCTGAACGAGAGTTCAGTTTCCTCTGTGTTTATTCGCGTTTCCAAAGTTCAACTTAGTTTTGTTCTCAATACTTATATTTGATCTTTCGCCAAGCCGGAATCAAATAGAATGCACTGTACTTTTTCTCTTTTCCAATTTTTGAGATTTCATAGAACTCGCAATCTTGGTACTCACCTCGTTCACGTAGACGATGGTGCCAAAGTTCTCGACCGAGCTGAGCGTGCCGATATAGTGGGTGTACCGCGGCTTTTTCTTGTCCTTGGGGACCTCGTGCCGGGCCACCAACATCTTGTCGAGAACGTACACCGCGCCCAGGTGAGGCTGCATGTACTTGTCCCAGTGGACCCATGAGATTCGCGCCGCCCCGTCGACGTTCTCCAACAGCTCGTACTTCTCGTACTGCTGCACGACGCCGTGTATCGTCACCGTGCAGACCTTCTCATTTTCCTTCTGCGTGCCGGCCACCCATACGCCACTTGTCATCGCACGACACACATAAAGCGCTGGCCTCCTCGCCTCTAGCTTTTCAGCTTGATTGGCATAGCTCTCGTCTGTAATAAATCCGCGCGGTATAGATAATCGATCATCAATCACCGGACAGATGAGTCTGATCCTTAGAATCTAACTCCTTAGATCTGAGTTTTTGTTTCGTACGACGAGAAATGTAGGTCTAGATTCTGACGCTAACAGCGATATCGCGCGAGATCGCTACCAATTTGTATCTAATGTCTTGATTTCTGAACGAAGCGTAAATGAGCGTAACGACTCTGACGTTAATGACGACGTAATATTCGCGTTGCACAATTAATGGTACACATAAGCCGGAGGGTCCAGCCAGACCAAGGGAGTCCGAACGCGAATAAACACGAATGAACGGTTTGCTTTAGTGAGTGCGAATGGCACTTATCGTCAGTACGGCGGCACTCGTCAAAGCAAACCGCTAAGTCTTGTTTGTTCGCGTTCATTCGGTCTGGACTCAGCTTCGCGCGCATTTTAACGACCCGGGAGCATCTTCGTCGTACCTTCACCATCCGGTGTGTTCTCGACGCCACCGATGACTATCTCCTTCGATTCGCTCGGATTGTAGTATGTCGCCGGTAGCCACCTGAGTGTGGTCGAGGTGAGCGGTTGGTGGCCGTACTTCGACAGTATGTGCACGCTGTTGTCCGCGGTGGTAGCTGACAGCAGGAGAACGCAGCCGAGCACTCCCAGGGCAAGGTAGTTCTTCTGCCGAAGCATCTGTAAACGAGATACGAGACGCGAGTGAAACCAGCGGGTTAACTTTCCACACGGAAAGAACGGTTTTGCTGAAATATCTAAAAATTTGGCCAGATACAGATTTGAAAATATTTTTGTTAGACTATCAAAACTAATTACGTAGGACACTCAAACATGATGAAAATGCTGCAAAAAGTTTTGATATTCTAGCAACTATTTTTGGCGTCCTACATAATTATTTTGACGACCCAACAAAATTATTTGCAGATCTGTATCTGGCCAAATTTTTAAATATTTCAGCAAAACCATTCTTTCCGTGCAGCTGTTATTTTCTGGGACGAGGTACCGATAATGCATGTCGCAGCGACGGTAAACGAAGTTCCGCGCAAACTCCTTGCAATCCGGTCTGACCTCGGTGAATAAGCCAATATTAAGGACTTCGTGTCCTCGTTGTCAGCGCAGTCTAATACAATCGATTCGTATTATCTAGAGAACTTTTTGGCGATTCTAAGCATCTATATGCTTAGAATCGCCAATATGCCGAACTATTTCGCCAACTACGATTCGCTTTGGCGAACCACTTCGTTGCGGGAGATGTGAAGGGTTTAGCGCCGCTCTCTCACTCCCCTTTTGGCTTCCCCATTTTTCTGCCGGAGGTCGACGGCGCGGTCGAGCTATGCAAAAAATGCGCGCGATTTTCCGGCGATTAACACGCAACGAAGGGGCACGCTTCCCTCCTATCTAATCGCGTCACGATCGGTAGCAAAAAGGAAGAAAAACTCGACAACAGGTACGAAGCGCATGCATAGCTTCGCGCTACCTATCCTACGCTAACTCCCGCGGCTCTCGCAGGCGAGAGAGAAGCTGGCCGCCCCTCTGGGCTTTGTGATTACGTTTCCGCTTACTATGCCGAGCGTGTCTTCAACGCGGGCCCCCTCTCCCCTGGTATAACTGGACCTCGACTTGGTTTTGCTCTTGCCTCGGTGTTTTCGCTTCGGTTGGTCCGGCAACGTGCGAAAAGGAAAACCCGCGAACTCTAATACACGAGAAAGAGAGAAGAAAGAGAGAATCCGTAATCCGCGAACCTTCCTTTGGAGATCGATAATGTGTATCTTGCAAAAATGTGATAATCCCAAGAAATAAACGCGAATAGGAGCGAATTGAAAGAGTGTCGGAGAGTCCCTATTAAAATCAACGGTCGCGACGAACGTCTCTGCCAGGATCAGCGATGAAAAGGCCGCGAAGTTCCGCGAGTCGCAGTCGTTTCATTCGGGATTCGAGCGTGAACGGCGGCAACGGAAGTCGAAGGCAGCGGTGAATGAGCCGTCGACTGGCGTGCGTTTACAAAGGTAATGACAAGTTGCATAATTGTTCGCCTAGCCCGTAATCGATATGACGGCCGCGCGTTAGTATAATTCCAAGCTTGGTCTCCTCCGTCGCGCAACCTTTACGACGGCGATGATTCCGAGGGAGCTCGTGCCGACTCGAAAACCGGCTAGCTTCTCGGGCACCAGGCATATCGGCTTCAAGTAACCGTAACGGTTCCGTGGCATATCCGTTTACACGATAATACGCTCGTTTCGCACCGCCCGACTTCCGCCGCTGGAAAGCCATCCGGGGAAAAGAGAGACAGGATTTGTTCTCCACTCGGAGAATCCGTGCCGATCGAGGAAAACGGAGTGGATTTAAATATCTACTAATAGAGTTGTACGAAAGAGAGACTGGATTCGAGATGACGATAAAAAGACTCGGCGATGGCCTCTATTTTCTCTGACAACAATTCTCATGATCGTTTTGAGGAATAAAAATCGGTTCCGCTAACGATCGAATTCTAAATTCGGAGAAAGCAAAGTCCGATAACGTCGATCTGTTCGCCATCCGACTTTTCATTAATCAATAGCGAACGTGGGACACCGTGATCGACAGATATACACGGAATGATTTTGCTGAAATATCTAAAAATTTTGCCAGATATAGATCTGAAAATAATTTTGTTGAACGATTAAAATAATTATGTAGGACGCCCAAAATAGTTGCTGAAATATCAACACTTTTTGTAGCTTTGTAACTTTTTTATCATCATGTTTGAGCGTCCCACGTAGTTACTTTTGATGGTCTAATAAAATTTTCAGATTTATATCTGGTCAAATTTTTAGATACTTCAGCAAAACCGTTCTTTCCGTGTATATTTTATATATATACGTATATGAAGTAATATCGGACTTGGTCGGAATTTCGCGGTGGGAACGTGCGTGACCTGCCGCAACGCCGCCCGCGATACCGTAGCAGTGCGCGTGATATCGTAATGGATAGAGGATTTAATGACGGTTTACCGGAGAGAGAACTAGGACCAGGAGTGGACGTAGGAGTGGTAATTGAAACGCCAGCTTGATTCTAACAACGGTGTCAAGTGGTAGCGGGAAGAAGGAAACGCTAACGATGTAGGAAGTAACATTGTACCTCGGAGCAACCAATCTCATTTTATTCCCGCTTCTCTCGTCCTCGGGAGAATTGCGACTGGAGTTCTTTAAACGGTTAAATGATTCGTTCAGCTGGTAATTTCGGACTTTGTACTTCCTACGTGTTTCATGGTTCACCCTCCAATTAATTTTCCACGCCTCGTATCGAGACCGCACGGCGTATTGAGCCGACAAGAGGGACGATTATACGCGTTTATGAGTATCCTCTCGCGAATTATTTTGCGCAGCGGCCAATCGTGGGCTCGCCGCTGACAAAACGCTTCCGCTCCACGGCTGTTCACGGTTCCGCGGAAGCCGTCATTGTCGGCGCATTATTGTCGCGATGGCATCGCTCCAATTGTCAGATAGATACGACGCGGCTGATAACCCCTTTCAATTGTCCGGGTCCGGTTTCTGTTTTTTTTTTGCCTTACACGTTTTTTTCTCCTTCGCGTAACGCTCCGTTAAGCGGTGTCTACAATGAGATTTTAAGCAGTAAGACTTAACATATCGACCAATCGCAATCAAAATTGCGGTCTTACTTTTAGAATACCCAACTGTGATTGGTCGATATTTTAAGTCTTCGGACTTAAAATCTTACTGTAGACCGCTTTATGCGAATCGGGAGAGCGTGAGATGCCCTCGCGTATTCGTGAAAGATCAAATAGTACAAAAAAAAAGAAGAGATACGTCAATGTGCAAACGTTCGCGTTCGTGAGAAATCAATTCGTATCCGAGCACGGTCCGTGACCCGAATGGAATTTCCGCGCACAAAGGATTCACGCGTTCCGATCCGTTCGCGGGTCTGAAAAAGGGACGCATCGCGAATTCCGAGGACACCGGTCGAGCGAGTTACGATTGGCGGTCGACTCTGCTCTGCTCGATTGGATTTAAAAGAAACGGCGAACGGCGCCACGCGCAATTACCGCGGAATGGAATCCGCGTGAAGGCGAAAAACGCACGTGAAGCACGCGCGTGCGATAACGCCGCTTTCAGTTGTGTACACGGAGAAAACGGTTTCACCGAAGTATCTAAAAATTTAGCCAGATACAGATCTGAAAATAATTATGTTGGACCATCCAAAATAATTATGTAGGACGCTCAAGCATAATGACAATGCTGCAAAATGTTTTGACATCCTAGTGAACAGCTTGATTGTCCTAGAGCCGGTTGTTCCAACTTCTTGGTAAGCTAACTAATAGTTAAATCATATGTTTCTCTTTGTTTCTCCTACAAATTAGACAAAGATGAACATATGATTTAACTGTTAGTTAGCTTACCAAGAAGTTGGAACAATCGGTCCTTACATAATTATTTTGGATGGTCCAATATAATTATTTTCAGATCTGTATCTAACTAAATTTTTGGATACTTCAGCAAAACCGTTCTTTCCGTGTATCTGTCGAAGAAAGATCCTCAATGAAGACGCGAGTGCGCGACAACCGGCGCGATAAAAAGGACTCGTGATTGATTTTCCCTTTCGCGTTCTTCTTGGTCGGACCCGAGGTTGTACACGTCGACACCGGTTCTGTGTCGCTAATCCGCAGGCAGGTGTAATTTCGCATTGCGTTACACACGCGCGGTGTACAAGGATCCCCGTTAAACCTAGTCTACAATTTTTAATTTTATTTGCTGATGAAGACCCTGTGTAGTCGAAACGTCCTCTCTATATTTGACGATCATTAGATATTATATATATATATAAACATCTTTCGTTTTTTCCACTCGTTTCTTGACCTTTAACCTTCTTATATCGCTTTGCATACACGCTTGATTTTCATTTACTAATCTAGTCTACAATTACTGTAGTAAGCCTTTATGGGCCATCTACAATGAGTCGCAGTCGTAAGAGTCGTAAGAAATTGACCAATCACAGTTCATTATTCTCCTTGCGATCGAAGAATAATGAACTGTGATTGGTCAATTTCTTACGACTCTTACGACTGCGACTCATTGTGTGTGTAGATGGCCCTTTAGCCTTTAAATAATTTTCGGCCAAAAGCGTTTTCCGCGCTGCTTCAGTCGTAATCCTTAAGCTTCAAGAGTTGATCGGATCCCAACTGTTAAGTTTAGGGCTTAAGGCAGGACTTAAGGAAACGCTTTCTGTCAAAAATTGTTTTACTTCGAGCAAAAGGCTTACTACAGCCATTGTAGACTAGGCCGCTTAGCCTCGCGCGCGCGAATTCCACACTCCGCGTTAAATCCGCCCGCCTGTTAAATCCTCTTTTTTCCTCGCCGCGATCGGGACGCAATTCTCGCAGGCTTTCATCTTCGAAAGATCCTGTCGCTTACAACGAGGTGCAAGTTACAACCGGTCGCGCGACATTGACTTTGTAACACGCGCGTCCGCGGAACCCGAGTTCTCATCCGCGGCGATGACGAGCGCACGCGGAGGATTTATTGCTGTTTAAAGTCGGTCTAGCGCAGAGCGACAGCTAAGGCTATAAAGGCCACTTCTCCGCTCGTCGTCGGCGACTTGTCAGCTTGTCGGTAAATTAGTCGCGGTGTAACTTCTAACCGGTTTAAGGCGGCGCCGTGGAATCGTAAACACGTGTCAGAACTCGGGATTCTCTCGCGGTATCCTCGTCTCTCTTTCTCTTTCGTTTCTCTCTCTCTCTATCTCTTTCACATCTTCGACACTTATAATTATATTTGCCTTGAATTCGTGCGGTTCGTCGAAAAGCCAAACTGTGTATACAAGATCCAGGAATCCAGCTTGTCGTTTAAAAAATCGCCGCCGCGAGCACGAAAAGTCAAGCGCGGTTTCGCTTACGCCAGCATGTGTAACGCGATTCCCTGAGAATGTATCTATATACATGTGTAATTTTATATTTATCATTTTCAAGCATCTCGCAAGTAACTCGCAACACCGGAAGCATAATAATGACCTCGAGGCAGAAGGACTGTTACAGAAGGTTTTCGTCGGTCTTGATAATGGTGCAGTTCCGAGTATCGACGAAGCCTGGTCGCTAAAATGAATAACGAAATTTCACGTAAATGCCAATTCAAATGGGACAAACGAATTAATTAAATAAATAACAATTGGCTATCAATTAGATAGATAATAATTGGAAATCAATTCCAATATTTCGTATTAATGCTCCTGAACACTCACCATTACTAATTGCTGTCTCAGATTGTGACGTCAGAAGCGAGAATATGCATAATAAAAACTCTCGCAAGATAAGATACATTAGAAGTATTTTTCAATAAAACACTTGCTATCGATAGAACAGACTTGTAAAATATAACTCTCCTTTTGTTTCGTTAATCGATAAATAATCATATATTTGGAGTTAAATTGTGCCCAACCAAAAACGAAACGAAGCTACAGTGGGTATAAAAAGTATTCGTACACTAGGAATTTTCATAGAAAATATTTTATTTCTATGTGATAATAAATAATAAACAATCATTTTTTCATATTATAAGGTCCCTCTTTCTTAATATTATCTTAAAAACAAAACTTGTAAATTATAACATTTTATACTCCAAAACAATACGATAAACTATTTTCTGTGAAAATTCCTAGTGTACGAATACTTTTTATACCCACTGTATGTTCAGAGCTATGACAACTGTCAAATTAACAATATATAGAAATAAATATGAATTAATTCTTTCCCGAAACGAAGAGAGTTTTCGATATATTTTATAAGTCTATTCGATCTATTGCAAATATTCGTTTTATAGAAAAATATTTCTATCTTAATATATATTTTACAAAAGTTTTTATTATTTATTATTCTCTCGCTTTGGCGTTACAATCTGAAATAATAGTAGTGAGCGTTCAGGAGCTTTAATACGAACCACTCGTCGATGACAAAATCAACCTTTTTTACGCGTAGATCAATGCGCGCGATTTCCTCGTCGTCATCATCGACCGTGATCTTTCCGCGATAACGTGTTAACATGAATGCCAGAGTTTCAGAATCGACGAAAGTTACGCAACTGCAAATTGCTCGCGATTGGGCGCGGTCCGCGCTTTAAACAGTCGAATTTTTAACCGGTCTATTTTCTCAGGCCGCGGCTATATATCTCGGGTGTCGCAACGCGATCGGATTGAAGGTCAGAACACGGCGTATGCGCGATATTCGTCGATGATACTCGCGCTCAGGATCTCGTTTCCACTCGCGAAACATACGGGGAACACTCGCAATGATATTATTTACGTTACGTATAGACACGTTTTTTTTCTCACCGGCGATAAAAATCATCGCGTGGGCGCGCGGGTCGTACTTCACGCTCGCGCTGCAACCTTGCCGTTCGCATGAATGATGTAATTCAAGAGACTCGGGCATGGGAGATCGATCTGGTCGAAACGTCCTATATTTACAATCATCTCATAATAAACATCAAAACGAAACGATCGCGTGAGTAACCTCCAACCTCCAACGAATCGATTTCGATTTCCGGATTCCTTTCTTTTTTTTATCTCTGCCGAGCGACAAGAATACACTGAGAGAAAAAAATGGTTGGAAAAAAACAATAATCTCACTATATTTTGTAATTAGTTTTGGCCTCAAATATATTTTTATAGTTCATTTAAACATACAAGATATAGCAGAGTGAACACATTTATAGTCATCATATTTCCTTTATTATTTACTATGTGTATAGTAAAGCATGCTAAGAATATAGTCACCTGTATTGAATGAAATATAGTCACCTGTATAAAATGGTTAATTCCTCTTACCATTCCATATATTCTATCTTACTATATTTTCACTTCAAATGATTATAATTATTGGTAAAAATTTTACACAGGTGTCATTTATACTATGCCTCTATATCGTAATTGTCACCAACATAAATGGTAACACTTACTATAAAAGTAATATTCCTAACTAACAATCATTTATTATGTGTCATTATAGTTCCAAATATAAATTTTTCTCTCAGTGTACAGATGTCGATTGTCCCTTCAGTTTAAATCAACGATAACGAAACGAACGGCGAGTCAAAATACAGGGACCGAATGGTCGGACGGTGGCTCGTGTGCGAATTGAAAGAGGATCAATCTCACGTTGATCGTTGCGTCGTGACTCTCATCCCGCGTATGGTACCGTGATTATATGGAAGAGGGAGAAGCCGATTGCGGTCGTCGAAATTGATATTCAGCGCGCGATATCGGCCGGCACCTCTGCGCGAAGCCGGCGGAAGAGAGATTATGGCCGGTATATATTAAAACACGTACACGCTTTATCGCGGCGATGCGACAGATGCTTTGACAAGCGTATCGAGCGTGTCAAAGCCGGCAAGAGCCGAAGACGCAGCTAAAGTAGGATGTCCTTCGTGCACGACGCGAAAGGCCATTCGTTACATCCCGCGCGTTTGACGCGCCGATGACCCACTGGCCTTAACTGCACGGGGGCGAGAACTTTTGTTGCGCGACCCTGACGAACGTTTGCGTAGTCTTAATTGGGACCAATATGCCACGCACTTTGGCGAGAATGACGCGACAAACTGGCCAAAACCGGGACCTCGGCTCTGATCCCCCGACTCGCGACGCGATCTCCCGGATTGATCGTCCGCGATAACGTCGGCGTGTGCGCGCGTTCACCAGGTCGACTTTCCCAGTTATTGCTCGCCGAGGGTCGACAGCTTTGATTCCGATCGCGAACGGTCTGGAAGCACGCGACGAGCGAAAGAAATAATGAGCAAGATCGGAGGGAGGGCAAGAACGTTACCTTTCGAAATCGTTAATTAGACCCGCGAACTGACGTTGCCAGACTAAGAGGGATTGATTTTCATGCTCGACCACACGCGTCAGACGATTTTTCCGGAATGAATTCCACGTAGCTCGGATCGATCGGTTACACGTAATGCGGTTGACCGTCGACGGGAGGAAGGGCGGTGGGAAGCGGCGACCCCGATTTCCCATCGATCATTCGCGAATCCAGGAATAGAGGTAACCCGGCGTAACAACAACGGTCCGGACGTTTTAAATTTGTTACAGGTTCTTACGACCCCCGGTCGGTGAACGTCAACGTCGAGGAATAAACTCGGGACTTAGCGCGCGCGCTTTAATATTCATCGGAGAAACGGTGCAGGCGGCGCGCGATTATCCCCGATGAAATTAGATAATTGACTTTCACAATGAATTACGGCGGCACGCTAATACCGCCGGCACAATTTAAGAGAAAGTACCGAGTGCATTTCTGAAATGGAGCTCCAATTAGAGTTCCTCAAACAAGAGTTTGGATACTATCAGCCATTTTCATCTATCTGCTTAAGATACACTGAGAGAAAAATTTATGATATTTGTGACTATAATGAAAAGTTAAATAGTTTGTTAAATAGTTATAGTTAGGTGCACCATTTTTATAGTTATTACTAACATTATAGCAGTAATAACTATAAAAATGGTGCACCTAACCATAATTATTTAACTTTTCATTATAGTCACAAATATCATAAATTTTTCTCTCAGTGTAGAATGGGATAGATATCCATGCATCTATCTCATTCTATCTCATGCAAGATGTAAGATAGGATGAGATAGATACCATACATCTATCTCATTCTATCTTGAACAGATAGCAGAAAAATATAGCGGACCAATCAAAAGTGTAAACGGTGTCCAAAGTCTTACTCGAGGAACTTTAGACCCAGTGGCCACAGCCATTTCCTCTCGAAAGGTCGTGTCGTCCCGGCGTGCGTGCTTTTGCGCTCGTTCCACGAGGCACGGATCCAGCGACAAATCTCCACGATTACGAGAGACCATTTTTATCTCGTCGTTGCATAAAAACGCAGGACGCGGCCCCGAATAAATCGTAGTACGAGACCAGAAAGGCGGAAGGACTCTTCCTCAGAACAAAAACAGATCGAACGTGTGAAGGTAGACGTTTTTTTCGTGGACGAGACCTTCGTTTTCGAAAGGGGGATCGGTTATGGCCGATTGAGAGAAATGTAAGTGGGACCGCGAGATGGTACGACAATGTTTCCCGGATACTTCCGCGATTGCGGGATTGCCGATCACGCGCGGCCTAAACTGCGGGACACGTTCGCGTAACGGGAGCAGAAGGGAGGAAAAGGGGACAGATAGAGCATGCCCTTGCCACGCGGAATACGAAATGAGGGGAATATCGATTTTCGCCACGCTACACGCTATCAGCGGACAGCGTTACCATGATAACACCCCCGCCGTCGTGCTGCAGCGGGACCTGATGCAGTCGGCCGAGGACTCGCCTCTTCCGTCGCCTCTTCTCGGCACGTGCGGGACGAAAAGGAGAGACGGAAGATGGGAATCCTACACACGTCCCGCCAGCTACGGCGACAATGACGCGACAAAGAAACAAATTCTTCACAGAGCCGAGACGCCGCAAAGCAAACGCATTGTCGCCCTCGGTACACACTCTCCCTTCTTGCGCGAGTATCGCTCTCGCAAGCGCGCACAATGGAACAAAAGCCTGTTCTTCTCTCTGGGCTAGGTGACTCGGTTTAAGTGCGGCGTAATGAAAGGTGTGAGCGCGAGGAGAGGAGGAGAACGCGGAAAGTGGCGATGAGTCGCGGGAGGAAATCCCTCTCGGATGTTGCGTCAACGTTGCGTCACCGCGGGTCCTGGATGACGATGGACCCTTGAAAATCTACTTTCACCGAATAGATCCATACAGAGGAACGGATATTAACGGAGCGCGGCTTGGTTTTGACATGTGGAGGCGACGCTCGGTTCCTTTTATCGTGGAGTATTTCGTCTGAAATGTTTCCTCTCACAACACGAGGAAATACATTTTGCCATTATCGAAGTTGTCAAGGGACTTAAGCAACTCACAGCAAGTCTTCCTCGTCAAAATCATTCCTTTTTTTATTTAAAAATTCAAGACTCATTCATCATTTTTTCTTTCTATTTTTAAATACCATCAAGTACTTTTTAATATACTTGAGTGGTATATAAGCAGTGGTTTGAGAAACTTGGGGGAAACTTCACACGTCGACAATGTCCCGTTGAAGCAAACGCGTTCTCGCGCTTACGCGTTTTCTCGTGTCGAAAGCAACGGGAATATTTCGAGTGGCCAAGCGAAATACAAGCTCCCTGGTTCCTGCGTTAGCATCAAGAAAAAACGTAACGTCAGCTCTTATTCTCTTACGTCATCGCGCCCTGCGGGTATTTACCTTCTCCCGCCGGTCGGCCGGCCGACCGGCTGGATTCGTGTTGACCGTGCACTTCAAATCGGAGCCGACGAAGGAAAATCGACCGCGAGGAACTGTCCGTGTGTACACGGAACCGTGCTTTCTAACGTACGCCGAGCAATAAAAATCTCGCGAAACGCTAGCGACTTAATTGACCGTGGAACCCTCCTTCTCTGAGATCGAATCTCGGTATTATAATTAGCGCCGCACGTCCTCTTCTCTTCCTCTCTCTCTCTCTCTCTTTTCTCTTTGACCGATCGTTGCAAATTAAAACGCTCGATGAGTTTTCTCACCAGTTTCCACGCTCGAAGGCCATCGCGCGTCAGGCCGAACGGTAAATCGATAATGTTTCGCATTGACCTCGAGTGCGGCTCCCGGGTTCTTTCTCTATCCGTATTGTGGAACAATGGCCCGGAGAATCTTCAGCCGATCGGCTCTCCGGGTCTCGGGAGAACGCAGAGCTCGAGGAGACGGTATCGTCTCTCACTTCCCCGTTCTCTCGGCGCAGCGGGTCGCGAGGCAGAGCAAAGGGTTAAGAGGCTAATTAACAACCGGTATCGATAAATACGTCAGATGCGTTGACGCGCAAAAGGCACCGTTATCCAGCGTCGGCGGGGTTCCCGCCTCCGCAAAGATCGACGCAAGACGGGGGCGGAAAATGGGCCTCCCCCGTCTTCCGTACCCCGCACCGCAATCTGTCACTGTCAAGGGCACCTATGCGACCAGAGACCGCGTCTCTACATCGCCATTGTTAAAGTCATTTCCGTCGCTCGATTGCCCCCGGCGACATCGCGCCGCATCGAAAACTTAACTGCGATTCTCCGCGCCTGTCCGAGCCTCTCTCTCTCTCTCTTTCTCTCCCTCTCTTTCTCTCTGTCTCTCTGTAATCGTCGCGATATTACACTGATTGCTCCATTGTCGCGGAACATCTTTCTCCCGTTATAGCCCGGCTGCTCCTATCTCTCTATCCGCGGGGATAGATAAGGCCTATCTACGGTGTGCCTGGGAAAATCAGGTAGCCGAGCGGCGAGTTTAACCAAACACAGCCGGCACCGCGTTTCATCGGACAAATAAACATCACATTCCGACGGTGGAAACCGATCGACCGATCGGCTCAGCGAGAATGCGTTCTCCCTGACGAGCCTCGGCGAGTTGGAGTTTCTCTTCGGCGAGAGAATTTAATTTAACCGATCCGGCGCGCCGCGCTCACGCGAGGCATCATCGCGCGAACGAGAAACCGATTTGTCCGTTTTACTTAACCGCGTTTATTCGGTCCGTAATGATCCCCTCCAGGTCGGAAAAAGCGCGGCGCGATCGCGGCCGGAAAGAAAAAAGATTCCATTATTACTGTTTTCCGCGACCGTTACGCGGCTCGGAGTAGAAGCGCGAGATGAGAGAACGGGACGAGGGGAACGTCCCCAAAAAGGACGATCGCGCGTTTGTATCACGTCGAGTTTCTTCGTCGGATCGGGATACAACGAGCCCGAGGAGCTTCTCTCGCGGCCGATGACGTGGCTCTCGTAGCGCGGTGTGACCTCCATCGGTCTACTTTACGACGGAGCCGAGGTCCTGGCGAGGGAGAGGCGGCTTACGGTGTACGATTTTATCCTCCTCGGCTTCACGATCACGTAGGCCTCCATTACGAATGAATTGATGATGTTTATTTATGTTCCGGCGTAGTACAACCTCTCCGAGGAAGAAATGAAGTCGCTGATACGATATTACCGGCACATACGGCGCCGCGCGAAGGAGACGCGAATTCTCTACGCGAAAGAAAATGTACGGCAAAAAGAAATGTGTAATACGGCGACGAAGAGGCGACGAGACTCGCGAAATATAACTTGCAACGCAGTAGCTGAGTAATCGTTACCGAGGTAACGAGTCGGAAAAAGAGGGGGGGGGCCGGCCCTAAAAATAATAACGGATTAAATTAAACGCGGTCGATTGATTTTCGTCTAGTACCCGTGACGCAATGTCAAACGTGATGTTTATTTTTATTGGATGTAAACTCGATAACATGCAAACACGCACACTGAGAGAAAAGAATGATTGGAATAACAATAATCTCACTGTATTTTATAGTGAGTTTTGGCCTCGAACATATGTTTATAGTTCATTTAAACATGCAGAATGAACATAGATTTATAGTCATCGTATTTCCTTTGGTATTATTACCATGTGTAAAGCATGCTAAAGAATATAGTCACCTGTATTGACTGTATAAAATGGTTTATTTCTCTTACCATTCCATATATTCTCTATCTTACTATATTTTTACTTCAAATGATTATAAATTATTGTTGAAAATTTTACATGGGTCACTCATACCATGCCTATATCGTAACTGTCACCAACATAAATAGTAACACTTGGGCCCAGTTCCACAATCTCCAGTTAACTTAACCGGCCGGTTATTCCATTGGAATTGACCAATCGCATTTGTTAATTTTGCTTAACGACAAATGCGATTGGTCAATTCCAATGGAATAACCGGCCGATTAAGTTAACTGGAGAGATTGTGGAACCGAGCCTTAGGCTGGCGCCAGACTAAGCGCGTTTTCGCGAATCAATCGTGAATAGAATCAGGCCTTGTTGTTTATCAAATGATAAACAAGGATGGACGATGCTCGAATCACGAATATTCGCGTAAAACGCGCATAGTCTGGCGCCAGCCTCACTATAAAAATGATATTCCTAATTAATAATCATTTACTATGCCATTATAGTTTCAAATATATATTTTTCTATCAGTGCATGTAGTCGCGTTTGGCATTGAATGCGCCGCTAAATAGAGAATACACGAGCTGCCCGCGGACTCTGCGTCGTACCAAGGATGCTGGGAATATTAATATCCTCCTAGATGGAGGCATCTAGATTACCCGGAGGCGTTCTGATGGAATAAAAAGAAAAGATTCCAGTGTCCTTCGTACTTGGTCGAGTTAGGGGGAGGAGGAGGAGGAGGAGGGGGGGGCACAATCTGACACGAGAGATGAGAGACGAGGAGAGGAGAGGCGCAAAGAGAGGCGGCAGAAACAGCAGCAGTAGCGTGCGACGATGTGAGCCAGATTATGAAAATCAGAACGAACGCGGTCGTCGGTGTAGGTTAAAGGCTCGTTGCGCCGCGGCCGGGGCGTGTAACGATGTCACTTTTATTAGCCTCATCAGGGGCACCGAGAGAGGCATCCTCCGACCGGGGGCGGGCACCAACCACCATTACCTAATACCCAACGCGATCGCGTATCTCGTTACGCCGGCAATTTGCATCCATCGACGCGTCGTTGGGCGAGAAAGTTTTCGCGCGCCTCTCGTGAGAGACGAGACGGGCACGGGTGTGCGTCTCTCCCTTCGGGGGAGAGGCGAGAAAAAATTTCCCTTCCGCGGTGTATTTTCGGCGCGAACGCGGAGACGACCGGAGAAAAAGAAAGGGGCGTGGAATCGCCAACGGCGAGAAAATAGCCGACGATTATCGATTGCGGGCAGCCTGACCGTGTTAATTATATATCGGAGGTTCGGGAGCGCAGGAAACGTCACTAATAATTGATTGGCGACGACGGGAATTCGCCGAGAGGAGATTCGAGGGAAAACCTCGAGGAGCCGCACCGAGGTCCGCGAGGATCACTTCCGTGAGAAAAAAAAAAGTCCTACCCTCGGCGCTCGAGATTGCGTAACATCCCGGACCACGAGTGCGGCCGCGAGGTAATTATTGTATTATGATTGTGGGAAATTTAATATTCCCCCCCCCCGCACCCCTCCACCACGCCATCCTCGCCCTCGTTTGACGTGGAACGCGGAGCATTATCAATATTCATTTACTCTCGCAATTTAACGAAGTGCCCGGGCATTTAACGCAATGTAATGTAACGTGTAACGCTGTTACGCGGCACGGTCTCGCGACCGGTGGATTCGAATAGAGCGAAAATCAAACGGGGATGAATCGGGGTCACTCGTTACATCGCGCAAATCATATTTCGTATACGCTCGCCTACGATAAGCTTGGCGTTACACACGCCGAGGAGAGTTCCCCGTACACATCGTACGGCCTGAAAATCGGGTTACACCCTGCTCGGCTACCTGCGATTAATTACGCTGGAAGCACGCTCGCGTAATTGCACGGTGTAACGCATCCGTCATTCTAACGAGTGCACTATCATGCCTGCGGTCGTAACGCGGTGTACTTGCAGAAAAAAAAAAAAGAAACAGAGAGAAACGCGCCTAACGTCCGTTTCTATCAATGTAGATTTACTTTAATCTCGGGTTTAATCTACTCTTCATCTTTTTCCAATTCTTGGAACTAAAAACGGATAAGGAGTAAATTAAACCGGGATTAAAGTTAATCTACATTGGCAGAAATGGACATTAGACAACGATTCTTTAGGCGGAGCCGCGACAGGTCGTTCACGAACTTCTTGAAAATAAAAGCCGGAGCGAGCGGCGTTTTTAATTGGAACGAGAAAGGAAAGGGAAATCGTACGGGAAGCCGAAGTAGCGGGGAAAACGAAGTGTGTATGATTATATTATTAAGCGAGGAAAAAACGGTCGGTGGCGTAACGTGGCGTAACGTGACGTAACGCGTAACAGTCTCGCGGTTAAAATCTCGTAATTCCTGTACGAGACGTCAATCACGAGCCGCCGCGCCGGCGAAGGGACGAAATTATATACGACGAGTTCCGCGAAAGAGGAGATTAATACGGTCTACGATCTCTCGCGGGATATGTCGCGAAATGTAGTCGCCAGCGTCGCGTTTTTGCCCTACCCCCGGACGGAGGCGGGGATCAACGACACCCCGTTGTTGTCCTCCTTTCCCATCGGGGAAAATATCAGGACGTGACATATCGCTAGAACGCGAAACGTCGCCGATGTTCACGTAGCCTTGGAGAAGAGCCATGTTACATGTATAGGTGCGTACGAACTGGTAATACTGGGCGTGCGTCACTATATTGTACGATATAAATTGGCTCTAATGCAATAATATTAGGAATTTCGCAATCGGCCAATTGTTATCGCGGAAACTCCACGGTGTATATTAATCCCGCGGCTGTACATCATGACCTCTGGTCACGCAACGGGAAGCGTCCTCTTTCATGCGATATAGAGAGCGAGTCGGAAAAAAGTAGGTAGTAGGAGGAGGAGGATGAGGAGGGGGGACCGGTTATCCTTGGATATCGTTCCCGAAGGAGATTGAGGTTGACTGATAAAATTGCGTGTCGCGCGGTGACAGCGCTGAAGAAAAATTGATAAGAATAATCTTCAATCGTCTCCAATGAGACCCGATCACTTATCCTCGTGATCTTCGAAAGGATCGAGAACCCAGACGCACGGTCGTGTAACTGAGGAATCGTACGAGCTGAGAAAGAGGATCGATGGTCTCTCTCGAACGAAATATCTTCTCGCTCTGGTCGAAGCTTATCGCGACCCAGTCGCGAATTTCTCGAGGGACGGAGGAACGTCCCTTTTCGAGGACACCCTGTACGTAATGTCGCCCGAGGCAACTGTGAATCATCCCGCGCCCGCCGCGCACGAGCGGACGGATACTTCGCGAGTCGAAGATAACCCGTTTCTTAATCGGCCGTGTACGCGTTTACTCGAGCGTGCCTTATCCTCGTGCGCCGTGGCGACGTGAACGAGAAAGGGCGACAGAGAAGGAGAGCGAGAGAGACAGTGAGAGGGAGGGAAAGAGAGCGACGAGGAAGTGCGCGTGTGCTAGGGGAATTTCCAAGTTCACCAGGCACCTCCATCGATCTGCCGGCTATCGGCGTTGTATAGCGGCCGGCTATCAGCCGCCGCCGTTGCTGCTGCTGCTGCTGCTGCTTGCTGCACTTTACGTGCCGCGGTGGCGTTCACTTTTATTCGAGGGTTACACCGCCAGGAACCACCACCGGCCGAACTATCGACCCCTGAACTTGACCCCCATAGAAGCGAAAGCCTAAATCCCGCGACTGGAGGAGATCTCGCGTAGAACATTCAACGCATTCGGGAATCCTTGCGGCTTCAGACAAATATCTACGCGAACTCGACGAAGGACAGGGGGAGGGGGAGGGGAGGGATAGAATCTTGAATTAAAATTTTTTCATTCCAACGCAGACTTCTGTCCTCATCTTGATCTCGGAATCTCTCTCTTTCTCCCTATCTTGCACCCGCGCGCGTTCTCGTGCGCTCGATTTTTGTTTGTTGTGAGTTGTTGCGCAATAAACAAGGTACGCCCAGGTGTTGCCCCGCGGCTGGCCGTATTGTTCGCGAATTCCCGATCTCTCTCACGATGGATGCGTGCCCCCCTCTCGCGAGGGGGGGGGGGAGGAAGGGAAACAATGCGATCCCACCCATTTTCTTTTCCCGGGGGTTAGCGCGGTCGCAATCGATTCTATTGATCTATTCCCGAGTGGTCTCTATCCGCGAGGGTCGAAGGAACGCTCCGTCGTTGCGGAATGCCGGGAGATAATTCGGGTCTCTTACGGGTATCGCCTCTCTTGCGTCACTCGGAGAGTGCACCAACCTGAAGCGAGTCGCCGGTGCGTAACGTCTGCCAGCGAATTTATCGAAATCGATTTTTCGTCGAACGCGACGAAAATTGGAAAAGGAATTGAAAAGGAAAGATTCTTATTATCTTCGCAAGAGTCCGTCTTGAAGTGATTCACTCAAAACAAGAGACCTTGCGATATTTATGAATAGAAAAAAAAAGAGAGAGGACGATTTCAGGCCGAAAGGATTGACCGACGCGGAAGGGACGTTCTCGAATACAGCAGGAAGGGAGAGAGGGAGGGAGGAATCCTTCCGACAAGGAACTACACAATACCGAACCTCGTTGAATTTTTAAATGGCGCTCGTTGCAACGAAAACTGCGTTGCACGGAATTTTACATGTGTCGAACAGATAACTGGCGTGGAGAGAACAGAATTTTCTCTTTTCTAGCGGTGAGCGGAGAGAAACGAGGCATTCGTCGCGGTAGTTTTTCGGAAAAAAAAAAAAAGAGGATGCTCGGGGAAATCGTTCGGGATTCTTCTATACTTACCGTGATTCCGTCTTCGGTGCGTGCCGCTCGATACTTTAATCGACTACTTTAATCCAAATAACGCGCGTGAATAAAACCGCCGGGGGCACTGTGCGCTGGAAGATGATCCCTTTTCTCGCTTTACTTCGTCGCGGGTCACGGTCTCGCGATCATGGTACGAGCACGGGGACGATCCTCTGTTATTTCTCGGTCTCGACGAGTCTTCCGCGTGTCAACGGCCGTGTACGTGCGGGAATATCGCTGCGAGCGCGCTGCACGATCGGCGGCGAGCGAGTGACGTACCGTGAACGTAGCCGAGTAACTGACGCCAGCGCGCGAAACGCCGTGCGCTCCCCTCCCCACCTAACTTCGCGTCGCTTCCGTCCTTGTCGCGCAGCTGACGGACGCGCGCGCTCCGTCCTCCTCGCGCTCCCATTGGTCTCTTTCTCTCTCTCTCTCTCCCCCGTTCGGGCGCGCGCGCATTGACGATTCGCAAGATCAAAACTCGGACTCTTATTCGAATCTGGAGGAAGGAAGAAAATCGCGAGATGGCATTTTCCCTTGGAAAATTGAAACGTTTCGTTGTGACGGGATAGAAGGGATGTGAAAAATATATCTAACAATTGTACTCTCTCTCTCTCTCTCTCGTAATAATGCTCTCATTTACGTATTCACGAGTCACGATGTCTGTCGTCTTTCGATTACGAATTACGTCTGTTTAATTCACAAAGTTTATCCATCGTGGTTTAATCTCGATGCGGAATGAGAGTTAGGGTGCCAGCTCGTGGGGACGTACGAGCCGTAATGTTTAATTCCGACGATTGTCCCCTCGAGGATTCCGTAGAGCCACCCCTGCGCAACGTGCGCGCGCTTTAACGTTAGCAACGCATGTTTTTCTCCGACGAGCGCGTTTTGTATCTCAAGCTCAAATACGGTGAAATCTGAAATATCTCAAATAAATAATTTTTAGCGCTGAAAATAGCTGCCTGAATTGAGGGGTGTTACAAGGGGTGGTTCGCGATACGGATATACATTTGAATAAAGTTAATCGCTTTATTCGGCGCAAAACGCGCGAGCTTCAAAGCGGCGGGCACGCGCGCGCGCGCGTCGTATCGACCCTTCACCATTGGATGACGCATCCTCCAATGACCGGTCCGCCCGGCGATTACGTCACTCCGAGGGTATTATTGACGCCGGACGTGTGCAACGGCGTCGCACTGCCGCGTTTCTCCGGGAGGCATCCCTCCGTGTCTTACGACACGACCCCTCGGGGTCGTCCTCAGGGGTTGCGTAATGACCGGGCACCGGTGCGAGATCGCGACAGGTCTAACCCTTTGGGAGAAAAACTTCACTCGGCGCCCCGATGCAGCGGGGTATGGCGTTTTCTCCGGAAAGGATTAAACCATGTCGCGCGATCCGTAACATACATACGTCGCTTCGAAAATAGATTATCCTTTTGAGTTATGACCTGACCTGGAATGAGGATGAATCCCACAGGGATGCAGGGAAGGAAGAGTGTTATTGCAGATGGGGGAGAAGGATTTGATCACGTGCATCCCGCACGAAATTTCTCTGTAAGATACGAGAAAAGGAATTGCATATGAGAAAATATTTTTCTTTCCCGTTTGACTTTGGTTTTAGATTTTTAAGTACATATGTGACGAGGGTGCGCGATCTGCGAGGACGATCGTTCGTTTTTCGGAGGTACCGCCCGAGACGCACCGGACGAGATTAGAGAGTTTTTGCAATACCGTCTTTTAGATACGGTGAACGCTAAAATCACGTTATTGGGTCGACGCAATAACGTGATTGGTCGTTCGACCCAATAACGTGATTTTAGCGTCCACCGTATCTAAAAGACGGTATTGCAAAAACTCTCTATTATCGAGGCAAAGTGGCGCAATACGGAACACGCATTGCCGTGTTTTGGCCTTCTCGTTTCCTCGCTCAATTTCAGGAATGCGATCTTTATGCCGCCCGCCGAGCGTGCCGCACAAACAAACCGGGGCACGTCTCCGCGTCGTACGTACATTCTCTCGCGGACGCGGGAGGGACAGATGCGCGCCTTCCCACCTCGTCCGAAATTAAAGTCCGAGGACGAAAATTAGCATCGTCGTGCGAACGGCAACTCCTGCCGAGCGATTTCTAAAAATCGAACCGCGTCGCCGATTGAAGCTCGTATCAAACTACTCATTGAAGATTAAAGATTGCGAATTGGAAATTTAAATTCTAATTCTTAGAACTAGAAAAAGG
>NJRP01000479.1:8344-20626 GCA_003063835.1 Aphaenogaster floridana | reverse complement strand
GATGCGAACAAACCTTCTATCTAGTAGCCAATCAACACGCTTAAAAATTTTGTCGTGCGACAAATGAAATACCAGCTTGCAGCTGTGAAAACAAAACAACTCGTTGCGATAAGTCACGAGTAGATGAATGTATTTTTGAGAATTTTTTGGAGTGGCAACATATTTCTAAGTATAACTGTCTGAACACGATGAAAATGATCGATATGAGTTCGGAAGACGTTAACGAAAGCGTGCTGAAGTTGATAAGTAGAATTCACTACGGGTAAGATAATTTTCACTGAACTTCCAAAGAAGTAAAAGAAAGAAAGATATAATTAATGCTCTCTTGCAGAGAAATCAAGGGCACGCACAACATCGTGGTGGCTACGATCTCTGTGTTGAAAGAAATCATCAATAATACAGAATGGAATACAGCGAAGTATGTAAACCGTTATTGCAAGCTGTTACATCATCCACGGCGACACATGCCACATATGTCTATTTTGAGAAAGAAAACTATTTCTATTAACTTAAATTATTAATTTTCAATATTTTGGGCTTGATTTTGACAGAGATTTGATGGATATTGTCGCGCAGAATGGAAAGTACCTGATTAAAACGCTTCCTCTTGAAGCTTGTATCGGAAACATGGTAAGAAGGGTATTGCAGATCATTAGGGAAGAATATACCTCGGAATTGAAGAATAAGACAGACGAAACAGATCCCCAGGAATCTTTGCACAAAATTCTTACTGCTGAGAATGACCAGCAGATGGACTTCAATGCTTCGACACCTTTTCTCAAAGCTGCTCTCATTGAGCACATCAATGAATTCGAAGCCGAATTAGAAACATGGTGAGTTGCAATCATGTCCATACCGTATGATACAAAGAATGATACAATTTCTATAATACATTGAATCATGGCTGAGTTAAGCACTATATGCTTTCGAATAAATCAGACATTAAAAATTTACATGGTTTGTGAAATATATCTCTTAATAGCGTTTTGAAGAAATTTAACGTGTTGCAGCTCGGAAAACATTACAAGACAAGCGTCTGAGCATATACATTCGAACGAAATTATAATGACCATCGGCAAATCAAAGTTGGTAGAGGAATTTTTCAAGGAGGCTGCTGCTACCAGAGTCTTCGATGTTATAGTAGCCGAGGGCGGACCATTTTTAAGTGTAAGTATCTGCTTAGTTTCGAGACAGACTCGAGATAAAACAGGAAATATGAAAAGGAGAAACCTGTGAATGATTATAGGGCCATGAAATGGCGGTGAACCTGGCCAAGATCACGAAGATCAAGACCACGCTGATATCGGACGTGGCGATCTTCGCGATGATGTCCCGCGTCAACAAAGTCATCATCGGTACTCACACCGTCATGGCGAACGGCGGACTACGGGCGATCTCGGGCGCGCACATCGTCGCACAAGCCGCTAAGCATTATTCCGTTCCAGTAATGGTTCTGCTGCCCCTTTACAAGCTGGCACCCCTTTATCACTGCTCACACAAGCAGAATGGCTTCAACCACAATGTTTCGCCGATGCAAGGCGTAATCGACAGCGCCAACGCACCATTGCTGGAGAGGATACACGCGTACAATCCTGTGTTCGATTACGTTCCACCAGACCTTGTCACGTTATTCATTTCGAACACGTAAGATGATTGAAATTATTAATTAACGTTAAAATCGAGCAACAATAAATGTCTTTATTTTCTTTTTCAGGGGTGGAAATGCACCGTCCTATGTATATAGATTGCTTAGTGAATTGTACCATCCTGACGATTATGAATTATAAGCAATTATATACATGAATAATTAATCGCGATCTTTTTTTACATGATCTATAACTTATCGTTTTTAAGTAAATATAAATTAACATGTTTATTCATAGTTTATTAAAAAATACTCGCCGTATACTTGATATGAATTAATCTTCAACGCATCGCAATGGTTTATTTACAAATTATACTAATTTAAATATGAAATTTATTTACTAATTTTAATAATTTAAATATGTGAAATGGATTCCCGAAGTGGAAATAAAGTAAATTATTATTTATCTTATACTCTCTTCACTCAATTTTCTAATCAATCTTGTAAAACCGAACGTAGGATCCACTGACTATAAATTGACCATTCTCGCGAGGAGCTATATATCACCCCATAAGTTATAAACTATAAGTTATATACAAAAAGTGATCCCTGGTTTCTTGAAATGCTATACATATGGATTCCAGTTACTGCCGTCCTCGGGTTGTAGGGAGTTTGTTACGAGCAAGATAACATCGACGATCCACCATACACCCATGCCACCCAGTGTCAACAGTTTACCCACCGCTGTCCCAGTCTGTCCAAGGCAAAACCGATCCATGCCAAGAAAACCCAACAAAATGCTGTACAAAAGAGTCGTCGCGAAATAATGGTCGCTGTATTTTATACACGGTATCCCTTCGCGAAAGAATGTCCTTGGTCCGAAACATTCGATGTCTGGCAGCACTGTACAGGATACTTTAGTCTTCTCCACATCTTCATAGCGAGATCCTCCAAACTGTTAATTCATCAATAGTAAATAATTTGAATCTGAATTTCTTACAATTGCAATTGTGCAATGTCATAAAGAAAAAATTTTTTTATATAACATGTGCGTGGAAAGTGCCCATTCCGCGCGTTTCTTGGACCACTTTTCACGCACGTGTAATATAAAATAGTGTGTGTAACACGTGCGAGTTGACAATTGTAAACTCGTGCGGGTGATCGCGTTCGCCTTCTCCGCGCTCGTGTCCAATTGTCAACTTTCCGCACTTGTTACACAAATAACTATAGTCATTCTCTAGGAGCTTCTTCGGTTTATCTAAGTTGTACAAACATTGCAAAAGGACAGAAAAACTTGGTTACGCAGATGTTGTTTCGTACCTTGACGCAACCGAAGCCTGTCTCTTCCTTGGCGGTCTTGTTTCCCTTGTGATCAACCGGGTCCTCGCATTCCACGAATTCCTTAGGTCTACAAAAAAAGTCATTGTATTCATTTAATTGGAACATTTGGCGAGTGTTCGTTTGCATACTCACAGAAATTTACACATCACCAGCGGGCCATCGGGCCTGTACTCCGGCTGCGGTTCGGCGCTCTTGTTCGCGAGCGCCAAACGTTCGTTCCGATCCCACAAAAGGCAGATAATCGTCGTTAGAGCGAGATGTAACCTCATTTTGCCGTGGCTGGCATTTTAAATGCGAGTGACAGCACTCGGACTTCGGAGCATATGCGAGTAAACAAACGACTTTTCGTAACTGCAAGCGAATGTTAGCGCCGCGGAGTTTGGTGGCGAGAGCAGGAACTGCAATCCCTTGTTCTCCAATAATCGAGGAGCAAAGCCAACTGAAGCCAACTTCGCTATTTACGGTTAACCAATCGGCGCGTGTGGATTCAAATTCGACGCGTTTCCTACGCCTCGTCACGTGACACTTGTTTTGGTGCGTATGACAGACGAGGTAATTTTGCGCACATAATGAAGTAATTTTACTATAATTATGTAATGCGCAGTGGTGTAGAAATTACGACGTGACGTTATTTGTAACGTTTTAACGCTGGAAAATTATGCTGTCCTTGAATCGGCTGTGCTCCAAGCCGAGAGCTTATCTGGCGCATGTGTCGTCCGCCGATTCAATCTTGTCCAAGAGGTTCGAGCACCGATTTAAACCCAAGTATACCGCAAAGGTAATATTATAATTTGTACTTAATATGCAATTCGTACTATCGAAATAACGTATATATTAAATTGTATTGGTAGAAATTATACGAAACGCTGGGCGTAACAGAGAATTGCGAGGACGAGACCCTGA
This sequence comes from Aphaenogaster floridana, assembly GCA_003063835.1. Classification (NCBI taxonomy): domain Eukaryota; kingdom Metazoa; phylum Arthropoda; class Insecta; order Hymenoptera; family Formicidae; genus Aphaenogaster; species Aphaenogaster floridana. Next base: position 16,797 of record NJRP01000479.1, on the reverse strand, counting down.
GATTGGCGTTTGTTCATCTTGCAAAACGATTTCATCCAGATAGCGGAGCACCGGAAGCCGATGCTGTTAGATTTTCTGAGGTAACGCGTCAAAAAATACATTATTCCTTGAGATAAATTAGTGAAGTAAGTCTACTCTTCATTGATTGTTCGAAGTAGATTGAAAGCGCCTACAGAGAGATTCGAAAAATCAGGAACACTCAGAAAGATGAAGAGGCATTATTGGAAGTGGAGGAGTTTGATATCAAGGTAGCTATATGCATATACATTGTGTCTTCTGGTTCTAATTGCCTTTATTTTAAGCATACAGCGCCACAACATCGTCATTACTTGACTTTCGATGTGGGAATCGGCACGCCAAGCAAAAGGCAAAGGTTGCATACGATACAAAGGGCTCAGAAGGCAGTTGACAATGTAATGGAGCACAGACTGAAGATACTGCAGGCTGAAGAGCGTAATACGTTAATTGGCATGGATAAGCAAAGGGCCAAGGATATCAAAACCCGTTACGGCATGGATCGTTTGGTGGAAGACTTGATTCAGGAGGCGATGAGCAAAGGTGAATTCAGCGATTTACCTGGAATGGGAAAGCCACTGAAGACTACAAGTGCCAGAAATCCTTATGTCGATTTTGTGACCCATAAACTGAATCAGGTATTCAGAAGCACATGATATTAATTTTAATATAATGAATATAATTAATTCGTTTGTATTGATCGCGATTGCAGATATTGATAGATAATGGATTCACTCCAGAATGGATACAACTATCAAAGGAAATCAGGGAAGAGACTGAAGAATTGAAAAAGAGATTGTCAGAAGCACGTAATGACATAAGTGAGCTCCCGTTAACTCCGAAAGATGAATTGATTTGGAACGACAAATTAGAAAAATTGAAGACTACAACCAGGCAGATAAATAACAAAATTGATAAATATAACTTGTTGGTTCCTATACTCCAGAAACAAATGCTACAAGTTAGATTAGACGAGCTTGCCGAGAGAGCATTATCTGTACCACCTTCTAAAAATGTCAAAAAATATGCGGACACTAGTCAGAAGAGTTCGAACGTGAGCATCTCCCAGGACTTGTTTAATTTCATAAGCGACTTATTTAGTAAAAAAATTACTTAGAGGGTAAGCGGAAAATATGAGATATAGAAAACGTTAACTGATTTGTACATATATCGTAAATAATGAGATTAAGATATAACAGTATAAAAAACTTTTATATTTTATAAACCCGATGTATGTATATATATATATATACACATGATTTCTAATTAATTCCAATCAAGAGTGCCGTCTTCTCTCAATTTTATACGACCAGTCGCCAAATGTTTTAAGGCACGAGGATAAGCTCGATGTTCCGCCGTTTTCACGCGTTCTTGCAATGTTTTTTCAGTATCATCTGGGAGCACAGGCACTGCTTCTTGCTCAACGATAGCTCCCGAATCTATGTCAACCTAATTGATAACAAGAAGAAAATTGATAATGATTCATTAATAATTGAGATTATAATTATTGAGTTGCAGCCGTCTTATTTGCTAGATTAAATTAAATAAAGTAAAATCAATATTTTTAATTGTCATACCTCAACGAAGTGCACGGTGCAACCCGATACACGCACACGCGCTGCTAAAACGTCCTTGTGTGCGTTTGCACCCTTGAAAGATGGCAACAATGAGGGGTGTATGTTTAACAAAGCTCCTTTCCAATGCTTTACAAATTGTTCCGAAAGAATTCGCATAAAGCCAGCTAGACATACTATTTCCACTCCGGCAACGTGAAGTTCTACATTCATGGCTGCGTCGAAAGTCTGGCGGCTTGGATAATCAGTGTGTTTAATTACCTATTCAAAAAGTAAAAGTTATGAAAAGAAGATAGATTTATGTTTATCTTTTTATTTAGCCGTATGTAACTCGCATTAATGTATTAATTACCATTGTCTTAATGCCAGCTCTCTCAGCACGTTTCAATCCTTCAACGCCAGGTTTATTGGAAATTACGAGGACGATTTCCGCTCCAATGTGCTGAAACGGATCCTGAGTAGCGTTAATTAGTGATTGGAGATTTGTGCCGCTACCCGATATCAGAACGCCTACTCTCTTAAGAGGCTTGCTCAGTGTTGCAACCAAGTTAGGAACATGTCGTTTCATCTCCAACTCGAGGATCTTTTCAAAGTTCTCTACGTGTACCCTAGCCTGGCCATCTATGTTAACGCAATTAACACGAATGTATAAATTAATGTAATTAGTTCTATTAATTATATTCATAGCAGGAATAATTACTACAATATGTATTCACGCTTCCGATAACCACTGGGTTTTCGTCTTTTAGTTTAGTCAAAATTTCAACTTTATCTTTCTCGGAGCATACCAAGACTGCACCAATTCCGCAGTTAAATGTCCTTAACATCTCATGCTTATTAATTTCGCCTATGCAAAAACAAGATAACATTATGTAAATAGCAAATAGCAGTAACCGATTAGCATTTATGTAAATAATTTTATACATTTGCAATTTTTAGAAATAGAAAAGGTATGTAGACTTATGAGTAATGATACTCACCAATTGCTGCTAACCAGCTAAAGATTGGTAGAACATTCCACTTTTTTGCGTCTAACGTCACACCCAAGGTCTCCGGTAATATTCTAGGAATATTTTCCGTAAGACCTCCGCCAGTGATGTGTGCGAATCCCTTCACCAGATTAATTCGCAAGGCAGGAATAACGCTTTTTACATAAATCCTTGTTGGTTCCAATAGTTCTTCACCTGTAGTATTACATTATTTTCGTACTTTCTTATGATCTATACTTGATATTATTAAAAGCAGCTTAATTTAGAAAACATTTCATACCAATCGTTCGATTGGTCTTTGAGAAAGGTGCGACGTCCGAGTATTTCTTATCTGCGAGTTTTAAAACCTTTCGCACCAAGCTAAAGCCATTGCTGTGCACGCCGCTCGATGGAAGACCGATTATCACGTCACCCTCCTTAATATCATTCACGCGTGGTAGCAAATTGCCTTTCTCGACTGCACCTACCGCAAAGCCCGCCAAGTCGTATTCTCCTTCGGGATACATGTCTGGCATTTCAGCAGTTTCTCCACCAATCTGAAATGTTTGATATACCTCTTCGAATAAATAACAAAAATATTCCGATAGATATTTAACATCTTATTTAATACATCTCTTAAAAATATTCTTAAGTTATATAATAAACGTTATATTACCAAAGAACATCCTGCCTGCTTGCAGCCTTCGGTAATCCCATTTACGACCTTTGTGGCTACTTCAACGTCGAGTTTACCGCAAGCGAAATAATCCAGGAAAAACAGTGGCTCCGCATTATGCGCGAGAATATCGTTCACGCACATAGCTACCAAGTCTATGCCCACCGTATCGTGCTTATTGCATTCGACTGCTATCTACAAAAAAAATTATCCGTAAACACGACAGGCTGATTTTAACAGTTTCCTTCAAACTTGATATTCACCTTCAATTTGGTACCAACGCCATCGGTACCTGATACAAGGATAGGATCGTTGTAACCTGCGGCTTTTACATCAAAGAGGCCACCGAATCCGCCTATAATGCCCAAAGTGCCAGCGCGTTTCGTGGAGCAAGTAGCTGGCTTAATAGCGGAAACGAGATGATCGCCGGCGTCTATACTCACGCCACTACTTTTGTACGTTAACTGTCCTTTCTGCAAAATAGATCTGAAATGTTTAATTGTTAATCTAATGTTTAAATGTTAATCTAATATTAATCTGTAAATCAATCATTACACCTGGCGATCCCTTTATGAGCAATGTCTGTTCTAAATTGCTTCCCATCGAATGATACATATTGAGCAGCTTCGGTAGCTCTAGCCGCTGCCATTGCCAAGGTTGGCGCTATACTGACAGTGATAAGAACTCTTCCGCCTGTAAAGATTCCGTTATAATTATCTAGGTATTCGTTAAAATATCTTTTATCCTACCGCTATTTACCGTTGGTTACTAATTCGCCTTTTGGCGAAACAGCTGTGCCGCTATGAAAAACAAAGTGATCTCGTTTACACGACACTTCATCAATGCCTGTTATAACTTGACCCTTGGACGAGAACGCTGGATAGCCGCGAGATGCTAAAATCACACCCACAGCGGATACGTTTTCACGCCATGAAACGAGAGACGAGCTTAAAGTTCTGTCGCAACAAGCCTATAATATAATCATATCAAATACATCAGACATATCATATATCGATGCAGAAATAAAATCCTTGATGCTGCATTTTATATGGATGTGATGTTTAACAAATTAAAATCAATTGTACCTTCATAATTGTAAACAGGTCCGATGCCAACAGCGGTAATACTACTTCTGTTTCGGGATCTCCGAATCTGCAATTGAATTCTAAGACTTTGGGGCCGTCTTCAGTCAGCATTAAACCAGCATATAGTACTCCTGCAATATTTGTTTCATGTAACCAACACATATGCTCACATAATCTAACATCATTAATAGAAAATTACAAACCGACAAACGGGATGTTCTCTTTTCTAAGTCCATCGACAGCTTTTTGGAGAACGTTTATTTTCACCTGCTCGTATTCCGTTTCACTTAAAAATGGACAGGGACAATATGCTCCCATTCCTCCCGTATTTGGACCAAAATCACCGTTAAAAATTCTCTTGTGGTCCTGTGCAGGCATCATAGGCACAACAGTCTTGCCTAAGGGTCAACAGAATTTTAAGCAACTTTTGAATAATTTCTTTTTTCATTAAAGAGACGATTCGGATAGCATGCCATAAAATCTTGTTTACCGTCTGTAAATGCAAGTACAGACACTTCTTCGCCCTTCAAGAGTTCCTCGACAACTACAGTCTCACCAGCAATTCCAAATTTCTTATCGTTTAACATTTCGTCTATCGCATGACAAGCTTCCTGCTGATCTTTTGCCACTACTACACCTTTACCGGCTGCCAAACCTGAGGCTTTCACCACAAGCGCCTTAAATGGAGCACTGTGACAAAGAAAAGTATATAAGTTTTCATGTCGGTTTCCTCGACAAGAGATTCCTTACTTTTTAACAAAGTTCTTCGCATCCGCAGCGGAGGTAAAGCCTTGCCATCTAGCAGTAGGAATACGATTTCTGTCCATAAATCGCTTTGCCCAATCTTTATCAGCTTCAATCTGTGCTGCTTTCTTCTGTGGTCCGAAACACTTCACTCCCACATTTTTCAGATCGTCTGCTAATCCCTGAGCCAGAGGATCCTCTGGTCCAACCACTACGAGGTCGACGTTATTGTCCTTGCTCCATCTGGCAACTTCCTACAAAAAAACGACATATAATCAATATCACCCGACTAACCCAAGGAAAAATTACAGAGTATGTGTCATTATGTATACCTTAGTGTTCTTGACATTTAATTCAATTAGTTGCACTTTATCGACTTCTTTGATGCCGGTATTCCCAGGGGCAACCAAGATCTCTTTCACCTACACCAAACAGAATGTACGTTGGGTTAATCTCTCCGCCCGTAACGTTGCTATTCATCCTTGTAATTTTTAACTTACACACGGCGATTGAGACAATTTCCAACAAATGGCATGCTCCCTACCACCGCTGCCAATTACCAGGACTGTGTGCTCGGTCATCTGTAACTCAGCAACGTGCTTCGTCAAAACGGCGATGATCACGAGAGTGCCAGGTTTATTCAGAATTATTAAAATATCAACAATGTTCTCGCGATGCACACTAATAATTTTCAGATTTTATAATTTCAGAATAAAACCATCTTTTCTCGTCACTCACCTTGCTCCCACTTACGAGCTCCGTAAACACTCGCGCGACCGGCCGTTAATTATTCTGTTTACAGACGTCGATTGTGAGAAACCGCCGGCAGCTTTTCCGGATAACGTGCTACTCGGGCCTGCGAACGAAACGTGGGGTGCCACAGGTGGTCGGCGCGACTTGCTCTCGGCGCAACACAACGATGACTAACGATGAGTGTCCACCCGCCAATCGCGCTTTGCGCAACGATAGACCGGCTCAACTCAATCTCTCGCTCTCTGCGGGAGTTAATCCGTAATAACTCGTATATCGCTCGTGCGATGACCTAAGGACCTTTCGGGAAACGATTTAAACGACGTCTCGCGCACGAGACGTCGAGGCAAGGGCGTACGCAGGATTTTTTCCAGGTGGGGGACATGATTCAAAATATTACTTCCAGAATTAGAATACTTATAATTTGAAATTATAATCTTATGGATTCCCTGGTGAAAATTTTTCTCATAATTTTTAACACTTGGAACGAATTGGAATTCATTTCAGAAATACTGAGAAAATGTACATCTTTTTTTTAGAATTTTTCATATATGTGGTTTCTGAAATATTCTAAGTATAAAGAAATTCAGAAAAATTCTGAAATTTACATAAAAATTCTGAAAAATTATATGAAAAATTCTAAGAAAAATTTTCATCAGGCTTATAAAATTTTTCAGAATTTCTGTGTAATTTTATAACTTTATAGAAAATTTCTCAGATTTTTTAATACGAATCTTAGAATATTTCAGAATCCACATATACGAAAAATTCTAAGAAAAGATGTACATTTTCTCAGTATTTCTGAAAAGTGTTCCAATTCGTATAAAAATTATGATGAAAATTTTCACCAGGGTTAGAGCAGAGATTGGCAAGATTAGCACAACTTTGTCTTTTCTTTATTCAAAGGGAGAGCAAATGCTTAATTTTTTGCTGATTCCAGGGGGGGGGTAAATGCCCCCTCTTATTCCTCCGCCCCTGCGGACGCCTATGCGCGAAGAGGACGCCGTTTACATTATTATTACATTGTAATGTGCAAATAAACACCTGCGTGTTCAATAGAGACGAAACGCGTTTCTTATTTTACAATTCTAACGTTTATACAATTTTTCTTTCTTACACTATTTTTTAAATTTTAACTCCCCTGATAAATATTTGATAATTTTCAGATGCTCCGAGATTACTTGATTAAGAGAACAATAGCTTTGATACGCTATTCTGTAAGTCCGCATCGATCGAACGTAATGTCGTTGCAATTCTGTATAAATGTTCAACGAAATTATTTCGAGATTATTTGACGGCCGTAAGGTCACGCGCGTCACTCTTATCGCGACTGTTGTAACTTGTTTGCATTACGACAAACAACGTAACGCAACTTCCAGTTTAAATTCTGTCATTAGATCAAAAATAGCTTTGAGAATCACGACTCGCAGCGGTCGGTCGATTTACAAGGATCAATACGAAACGAACGTTAATATGAATTACATTTTGTAGACAAACAATAAGAATAGGCGCTTGCGTTTTGCAAAAAATGTACCGATTAGTAAAGAACATAAATATTTTATAATAATTAGGATAAGACCGCATATATGTATAAACAATTTAAATTGAGAAATAGGCCACCCCTACAGCACGAAATATTGCTACAACATTGCAGGAATATTATTTTGTAAGATTGAAATATTTCACAAAATATTTCCGAAATCTTGTAACAACATTTCTATGTCCGCATTTAAACAATATTTTGCAATATTCCTACAATGATCCTAAAATATTTTTAAAAATATTGTATATATATTCCTGAAAAGTCAATGCAATTTTCAGATAATGTCCTAAATATTTCTAATTCTAAATACTAAATTTCTAAATATTATGCTCATTAATTTCTTTTATGCAAAGACACAATCATATCTCGCACTAAGTGTATGCATAAACCATGCATAAATTATGACATGTCCGAGCTTCGGTTATATAGACAGCCCGACAAGTTTTACATTCGAGAAACGACATCATCTAGCGGCGGTCCTAGAGTATCCGAATACATAATCAAAATATATTGCAATATTTCTAGAATATTACAAAGTATGTGATTGAATTATGATATTGCAGAAATATCTTGCAACATTTCTTGTAAAATATTAAAATTACAATATTTCTACAATATTCATGCAATCCCAGTAGTGAGAAAAGACAGGCCGGAAAAACGACTATTAGACGTCTATTAGACGACATAGACGTTTTTCCGACCTGTTTTCCGACCTTATTTCTCACTGGGATATTTGTAATATGTCGCATTATTGAAATATTCCTGCAATCTTTTAGCAATATTTTGTGCTGTAGGGGCAATGACGGTCATATCGGATCTTACCCTAACAGCACAGAACATTGCAGCAATATTGCCAATATTGCTGCAATGTTGCTGCAATGTTCTGTGCTGTCAGGGTAGTCACAGTATAACTTATACATACAGTACCGACAGCTGTGCTCCAAAATTGGAGAGTTGATTTACTTTTGCGCATGCGTCGCCCGTACATCTAAGAATATGGCGGACTGGCATGGCGATATATCGGCCGCCAATCGGCGTTTCTTAATATCGTTTAAATTTAAGCGCCCGTACAACTGACAACATGGCTGACCGTCACGT
>NJRP01000477.1:99161-116286 GCA_003063835.1 Aphaenogaster floridana | reverse complement strand
TAAAGTATAGTGCATCATTTCAGATACACCCTGTATAAAATATCTCAAAAATGGCTCATTTGCGGACCCATGTTTATTAAGACTTTTCGACTTGTTTTTGGGCATACTAAATCTCCTTAAAATATTTTACCCTTTTTTTTAAACACCCTGTATACTGGAATTATATATACAATATTGGAAGTATAAGGCATATATGTAATGCGTATTATAATATTTACATATACATATATGTACAATTTTCTTCGTCTCTCCAATTCTAATTTACAAATTATTACATTTGTAATAACCGATACCATCAGAAAAGACGCTTCTGATTATTATTATAATCAGTATCGTCCGAATAGACGCTTCTGGTATTTATCGTGTCAGTATCATTAGAACAGACGCTTCTGATTTTTATAACAATCAGTACCGCCAGAACAGACGCTTCTGACATTTATCGTGCCAGTACCGTCAGAACAGACGCTTCTGATTTTTATAACAATCAGTATCGTAAGGATAGACGCTTCTGATTTTTATAACAATCAGTACCGCCAGAACAGACGCTTCTAACATTTATCGTGCCAGTAAGAAAGCATGTAATAAAACAAGTAAGAAAACATGTAAGAAAACAAGATAAACTTTTTTATTATCAACATATGAAGATTTGGATAAGCAAAAAAATAAACTGTGTTTTATGTTAATTATTTTTTAAACAATTCATTTTTTCAGAAATCTTTGCGTTAACACTTAAATCTGAAAACGTATCATTTAATGAATATTCTTGGGACTGGTTTCGTTCAGTTACTCTGAAGTAATGAATTTTTTTAAAGAATTTATTATAACAATTACATATCCAAATAAGTTCATGCTGAAAATAAAAGAAAAATATGTAAAACGTAAAAAAATAGAGAAAGGTTCCTTTCTTTATAAAAACTATTTTTTTCTTCATATTATTGAATTTTATGGCGAGCTGGTTTATTTTTTAATAGCATAAAAGGTACTTTTTCTAATGTAAAACTCTTAAAAAATAATTGTTTAAAACGAATTACTATTTAAAACGAATTAATAAATTAAAATTATGTCGCGACATAATAATAATTCCGAATTTCTATTATATTTCCCGACATAATTTTAATTCATTTATAGGAATCATAATTCCTTTTAGACAATTAGTTTTCCTTTTAGACAAGTTTGTCTTGTTTTCTGTTTTATTACATGCATTCTTAATATTCCTACATTTTCTGTAGAAACTGTTTAAGAAATTGATTTTTTAAGTAATCAAGTCATCTGTAATAGATAATTATAATAGAGAACGAATTTTATGGGAGAATTAGGGTAGAGCGGGATCAAAAGTAACAATTTGACTTTAGAACTTGATTGTGGAAGAACCATTATAGTAAAAAAAAACGTTTTATACCCCAAGCTAACATATTCATTTCACCTTATCGAAATCATAACATTTAAGCCTTGTAATAAATAAAAAATCAAAATTATTAATCAAAAATGAAAACAAAGAAAAATGTTACAATCGCCCTCGACTCTGGGTTGGTTGTAACACTATAGGAGGTTAATAGTAATTTTAAATAATCAAAATCAAAAGTATTTATTTAACAAAATTATAATAATTTTTCTTATATTAGCAGAAATAAATTAAAATATTCTTACACAAAAGAAAAATAGCAAAATAAAATATTATTCTTTTAAAATTCAACTTTTTTATATTAATCAGTTTTTCTAATCTTGGTATGAGGCATTCTGAAATAAAAATAGTTTAATTATGATCCAAAATAAAATTAATTGCATCAGCCAGAATCGTTTGTAACGTTACATTCAACCCCAGACAATGATGTTACAATGGTCCCCGACTATGTTTCTGAACTTTAATTTTAAATTTTTAATGATAAAATGTCAAAAATGGATAAATAATAATCATTATAATGTGCAAAAATACCTAAATTTAAATATAAATAAAAGACAAATACTGACTTGCAGTGGAAATATTTGTATTAGAAGATTGACACGCTCGGAAAAGTATACTTTACGGCTTCAAAAATATATTTTGGTCACTGCGCACGTCCATGCAGTAACTAGGCCGCAAACGTTCTGAGACATGTTGTAGCTTGTTTAGCTTCACGCAATAATCAACGCACGCGCATGTGTCTATTATATATCTATAGATGTTAAGTTGTTACTTTCGCTCCATGTTAATTTTGACCCCGCTCTACCTTACTGAAAAGATAATTTAAAGCAAAATTCAATTAAGAGGTATCAGCGATAATGTCTATTCTATGTAAAAGGACGCACAGAGTTTCAAATTGACAAAGAACAATTTGTAAGCGAAAAGATTGTAGGTTTTTTATGTAAGCACTATTGTATAATCTTAAGCGTTTTAATGATAGTTCTATCCCTTGTCGAAACTTTTTCTAATGAGATGCTTTTGACGGAAAAAATATAATTTTTAATGCAAAATAAAATTTTTCGCATTTTACGACGCGTAAGAATATTGCACGCTAGCGGCGAGCGCTCACGCACACTACCAGGCGCGCGACTCAATGACGTACGTCCGTCTAAAGGTCGGCGCTGATTGGATTAGTTTTACTGAATAATTACTGCTTTATTACGCATTATAGAAAAAAATGGTTCAGGACTTTTCGACTCAGTTTTTTACAAAGAATAACACTATATAAATAGTGGGCGCTTTTTAAGTTACACCCTGATATAAACGTACAAAACGTATACACAAAGAGAATAATATTACATAATTTTGTTATCGTATAGTGGGTGGGATACTTTTAAAGCATTTTACGCCAACAGACCATATGTAACATGCAAGTATACATATTGAAATGCATGGATAAGCAAATAACATGTTTGAAACGCAAATAACATGTTTGCAGAACTTTCACTTTAAGACCTTCTGTTGTTGATAATATTCTATAAAAAAGAAACATCTGTCAAATTTCATCCTACGTTGAATCGTTTATTTCCTCGGTGACTACTTCCCGACAAAAGCTTTTCGAAGTTTAGCAGTGCCAAGTTTGTTTTACATAAAATTTTTTAAAATTAAATTTTTTTAATTTTGTATTACCTCTTTAATTCTTGTAGGATTTCAAAATTTTGAATCTTATAAAATTGTTATTATATATTCTCTTTCTAATTGGCGCAATTTAAAGATTTCATACATTTTTTTTTTAGAAATACATATCACTCGGGTTGAATTAGATAAAGCAATTTTGTGATATCATTATTTTTTAAAGAGAATTAAAGCTACAATCACTTGGGTTAGAATAGCAAGACCTTTGAATGGGAATACAAAGATACGTATCACTTGAGTTTTATTTTTTCAAAATTAAAGATATCTCTTGGGTTTTATTTCTAAAAAGTTGGTGTACAACAGTTATTTTTTTAAATAGTATATATATTATTAGTTTATAACATTCGTTAATATTATTTTATATTAATTTATACACTACCGCTCAAAAGTTTCAGCACACACTCCGTTTATAGAAATTTTGTAATACGTAGTAAACATAATATTTTTTGAGAATTCTTACTATTATGAACCAAATATAACGTATGAATGTATGAATACATATCGAAATAAAGCACGTGGATAAAGGTGCCATTACATGATGAGCGTCGAGCATCTGCGCAGAAAATTATTGAGCAGGATTCTGAACTTTCAGATTCCCACTTCTTGACTCTAACAAAATAAAATACTTCCAAGCCAACAGTAGGAAGTATTGCATGGTAAAATCCACATCCCTGTCTTCTTTTAAATATTTAGGCTATCCAAAATATTTTTTTTCTTTTATTTCTTAATTTTATTGTTCTCATTATTGCGATACTTGCAATTAACTCAACTTTTCTTTGTTTCTGAATTTCTTGATGAGTAATGGTAATTCATTCCAATAACCATTGACAGTAAAGATAATTAATTGACATTTTACTATTCACTGTTCACTACAACTGACTGATCCAGCGCATTTTATAGATAATCAGCAAAGTACAAAAAAAGAGAAAAATATATAAAGCAAAATTATATACTATCTATATAAAAAATAATGTTACATATATTTTATAATTCATAGTTACGTAGTAAACATAATATTTTTTTAGAATTCTTACTATTATGAATCATATATAACATACGAATGTAAGTACAAATCGAAATATTGCACGTGGATAAGAGAAGAGCCGCTGAAACGTAACTGCTCCGCATGCGCAACTTTTACCGCTGGACTTTTCTCGTGAATAATATTCTATGAGAAAGAAACATCTGTTGAATTGCTTTCACCTGTTGAATTGATTACTTAATTGGCTATCGCACCTTACGATAAAGTTTTAAATTACAAGTATTCCGATATAATAGCGGTACTTCACGTTTTGCACTTAGGTTAAATTACAGAAATTAACTTAAATTGTAAAACATTAAAATTAATACTAGAAGAGAGAATATTTAATAGAGTAACTGAATGTGGTAGGGATAAATGAATCGTCGTCCACTTCTCCTCCGTCATAAGTATTTTAGTGCTAGCAGAGAGATGAACAATGTTGTGGATAGGTATTTCAGTCTCAATCGAATTCTTTTGTTGATAGTTGGTTTGTGGCCTTATGAAAGATCAAAATTTGCTCAACTGCAAATAATCTGCATCTTTAGCATTCTTATAACTTGTGTTATATTTCAAGTATGTTATAATTTAATTCTAGTGTTACATGCATTACCTTAGATATATCTTGAATCTATGTATCTATAATTTATACTTGTGCAAATTTTCCTATTAATTTGGAATCGATATTTCTTTAAAAATGTTATTTGTGTTATAGAAAATGTCAATTGAGCAATTAAATATAAAAAATATTTTAATTTAAATTTCAAAAGTGATAAATAATAAATATGATTACTAATATAATCTTATTTTTCTTTCATATAAAAATCTATGTGTTCATGTATGTTGTGCCCGCATATAAATAACAAAATGTTATTATATATAATGTTACGTTATAATTACTTTAACATGAAATAAAAAATTATAATTATATAATTTACTTAAATTGTCATATACATAAAATTATGAATATAAATGACTTCTAATATATTATAATAAAGACTAATATCTTTTATATTAATTTCTTTTAAAAAATTATTATTTATAGCTTACAACAATTGTGACTTCAAAATATACTGTAGAACTTATCATCAAGGTTCTTTCTTCCGTATTTGCTTTTAGCAACTTTATCATAAAATACAATTCCTTTTACGTTAATAGCAATACTGTAAGTTTATTGTCTACTGTTTTAGTTTAATAAATATTTTAATATATATAAAGTCTTATATCTAACAATTTTTTCAAATTTTATATATATATATACATACTAAAGCAAACGGCACACGATGTGATTTTTCATATTTGCATGCGATCTAGTAAATTACTACAAATATTGCGTGCTGTATGGTGCATTTCCAGCAATTTACTAGATTGCATGCAAACTATCACGTAAAATCACATCGTGTGCAGTAAGTAGCACAAAATTTTATTGAAAGTGTAGGTGAAATATTTAATGGAACAAGTTCAGCATATTTATAATGATTTAAGAGACAATAACGAAATTGCCATTGTAGAAAAATATGGAAGTAACGCAAAACATTATACTGCTGGCCTTACAAGTAAGACATATTTTACTTTCTATTTTTTTAATATTTCAAATTACCTAATAAGTTTTTTATTAGAACTTTATAATATAAAATACCTATTTTGAATTTCGCAAAGAGTTATATTAACGCCTTAATTCAAATGCATCAAAGATAAGGGCATAAAGAAGCACTAATCAAGTAATACTCTTAAAATTAAAAGACTTTAACTTTATACTTCTTTTGAAATTTAATATTTTAAGAAGTGTGACTGAGAGATAAAATAATTTATTTATATAACCATTGCATTGAAATATGGAATAACATAATGCATCTTGCAATATTTTAAATAACAAACAGTCATTGGAGATAAGGAAGAAAAGACAATAACTTGTACAATAAAATTATCATATATTTATGAGATTCACATATGAAATATTTTACTTTACGATACACTTATAGCATGTAAAATTTTAAATTATTAAAAAAATTATATTTTGTATTACTACTTTATAATGTTGTTTATATAGTGATTGTCTTTTCTGGCATATTTGTTTTCACTGGTGCCCAATTATGGCCGCATTTTATCGACATCGTATTATCTGCAAACGTGTCTCAACCACATCACCTATATATCAAAACCGAATATTTTATCGATCAAGAAAAATATTTTTATTTATCGTTATTCCATATAAATGCAACTATGAGCATAGGATGTACGATAATACTAGCAACAGGAACAATGCTCATAACATATCTTCAGCATGCCTGTGGAATGTTCAAAATTGCTAGGTAAAATGATAAACATAAGAATTACCAGGAAATTGAAAATGGAAAGAGGCTTCTGTTTCCCATTATTAAGAAATATTTCGATACGAATATGAAGGTTTACCTTGCAAAATATATGCTATGACTATGCTAAATATAGGAAGTTTAAATAGCTGGCATGTTAAAAAAACAAAATCTAGATATAAATGATAAGTTTTTATTATGCATAATATTATTATATGTATGTAAAATTATCTTTTAGTTTTGCTTTTAAGATGGAATTTTGAATGAGATAAAATCAAATAAGGCAATTTTTATTTTTGTCTCACAATCAGTGTTACTCAAAATGTTTAGCAATCCGAGCCTACATAATATTAAAAATACTGCTTAATCGATCCACAGGCTTTCATATATACATATTGCATTAGTACCAACTTATCGAAATTACTTTTTTATTTTTTTAAATTATTGCGCATTATATTGCATAAAACTTCATATAATTATTAGTCATTAAATTATTTACAGTTATCGTATCGAGAAAGCCATACAAATTTATACATCAAAAAATATTAAGAAAGTGAAGAACAAAATTCTAGTTTATAAATACATAATTCGTGCAGTAGATATTCATCGAAAAGCTATGACGTTAGTATATACATGTTCTATAACATATGAATAATATGTGCAATAACACTTTTGTTTTTTAAAGATTCTCCCACTATCTAATATCTCGATTTGAAATATCATTCATGTTTTTAATAGCAGTCGGAGTGCTTACTTTGAGTCTAAATATTTTTCGAGTAAGTTTTCTTTTCTAGTTGTAAGTCCACATTTAATGATCTACATGCTATTTCTTCATGTTGTTTTATGTTAATAACTTTATTTGTTTTCCACTAATGGCTTTCATATCTTAAATTAAAAATTTTGGGATGACGATTTTAGCAGAAAGTTATTTAAGATAAATTTTTATTTTATCAAAATATGTAGTAACTCAATTTTTAAATAATTATTTTGGATTTGACTTTCAAATACATATCCAGATTCTTAAATCATTTGAATACAGATTTTAAATATTAAATAAAAGCAATAACATAAAGTAGAATATTATTATTAATTTTAATGTCAGATATTTACTTTATAATATTTTTCAAACTTTAATATTTAACCCTTTGCGGCACGGTGGCATTGTACAATGCCACCTTTTTATATTCGCTTTTTTACCTTTTTTACATACTTTCTAATATATTATGAGTATTATGACTATTGTAAATTAAAAAAAATAAAATCGAAAGGAAAAATGTATGCTTCAAAGGGTTAAGAAACAAGATTGTACAGTCATTAAATTTATATTTAAAAAATTGTGATAAAATTTATTTAAAAATATTGTAATATATAACAGCAATAATAGACATTATACATAGTACACAATAAAATTATATATAAGACATACATAATAAGATATCATATACAGGGTAAGTCAAAAGTATGTTTTAAAATTTTGTAAGCGTGTTCCTTGATATAAAATATGAATAAATGTTCCTAACATTATGCCAAAAATGCTTTGTTGTCGAAATAATGGACACGATAGATTTCAAATAATGGTTACGTTTACACCATGCGTTTAGGCCGCGGCCTATACCCCAAATTCGACCTAAATTATTTAGGCCGATCGCTGTAAACACTTGGTAGATGACCTGACCTGACTTTAGGTCAGGCCTCGCTTTTTAGTGACCTGATCTAAAATAGGCCGCCTGTAAACGAATGTTACCCGACCTAAAGGCTTACTAATTTTCTCGCTGCGTTGTAACTGTGTTCAACTGTGAAAATAATTTTTAAAAAATAAAAATTTCGCGAAAATAATTTAGGTCGCTTACGGTGAAAACACTTGGTGGCCAGACCTACTTTAGGTCAGAGTTTACGTCAGAGTATAGGTCAGGTCGCGCATAGGTCTCTCGGTGTAAACGTAGTCAGTGACTATCTATCAGATCAGTTTTTTTCTTTCCATGATGTTGTGTCTCTAGTGTTTTGATTCTGGGATAGAGTTTGTATACCAACAAATGCTACTACGACCCACCGAAAGAAAAGGAAAGGGGATTGTTAGGCAGGCCTTTGTACTTTTGTACAGTAAGAGACAACATACCTACAATCAAGTGTTTCGAACGAATGCACCAGTCATGTACGAAGTCTGTCAATAAAGTAATGAGACTAATTTTTTCCCGCCTGCTGTGGCAATCCTGCAGCCTTCTATCACAGACTATATTTCATGTTGGTCCTTCCCCCACCACAACTCCAACTTGCGCGGTCTTGCAATCTCTCAATCTAAAGTAGCTGATTGATTAATGAAGACGTGCGTGTGCTCCTCGTCACGAAAATGGAATCGCGGAATACCATTATAAAGAAATATCAATACCATTATCAATATCATTATAAAGAAATTCTCGAAAGACTTCGAAAAGTCCAAAAAAGTACAAAACTGTAAACGTTCAAAAAAAGCATTATTTAATACTGCTGATTTCTGTTCATTATTTCGACAACAAAGCATTTGCGACCATGACCGCGTTCAGCAGACTCAACAGTTGAGTGAGTTGAGCAACACGTTACTAGATTTATCTATATTATATCTTCATGTATTATAGAAAAATCTAGTAACGTTGCTCAACTGTTGAGTCTGCTGAACGCGGCCCATATGTTCATATGAACATTTGTTCTTCCTTTTTATCCAGGAACACACTCACAAATTTTTAAAACATATTTTTGACTCACCCTGTATAATACAATAAGTATAATTAAAATTTATAATTTTTTATTTATAGAAATATTTTTTTAGTTTAATATATTAATTTATAATGTTTGAATTTTGTGCCAAATTCTGCCATAAATTATATTTGTACTATTCTCTCAGGAATTGGTCTCAATATTGTATTCGTATATTAGGTTTTTCAGATTGTATTATTGGGATATAATGCTGAAGAACTATTTATTTTTCTTGTAATTGCATCTATCTGTGTTCTGTACATGTTCGTAGCCAATTTGGTCGGACAACAAATTATAGATCATAATAACCACGTATTTGTCACTGCGTAAGTAATATATTTTATATTATGTATATTATGTGTATTATATTGTGTGTACACATTTACAAATACAGATTAAATTACTAACACAAAAGAGAAAAATAATGTAGTAAGTTTTAATACAGCATACATATAGATATAAGTATCATATAAAAATTCCATATAAATGTTCTTATTTTTGTTAAATTTTTTATGTCGTTATCATTTTTAGATACAAAGTCCGGTGGTACAAAACTCCTTTACACATACAAAAGCTGATACTATTCTTGTTGCAAAGAGGCAATAAGAATTTTGGCTTGAGTGTTGGTGGATTGTTCATAGCATCCTTAGAATGTTTTGCAACGGTACAAAATATTTTATGAACTATATTTTATGTATAATATACAAGACTATCATATAATATATAATATTCTATTAATATTATGTATAATAAACAGAAATGTGGTTTTACAATACATTGAAGTTATGTATATTTCTCTTTTAATGATACCAAATAAGAGCAAATTATTTGTTATAGCTGACCAATGCATCCGTATCTTATTTTACTATCATGTATTCAATGCGATAATAACAACATAACATATTAGTTAATATTATACTAGTGGAAAGTGTTGATTGGAGAAAAACAGCATGCAATATATTTTATGTATAAAAGAACAAATGTTACACATAAAAGATGCGCAAATGAAAAACCAACGAAAAATATTTTATAATCACGTTTAATGTAAGGAAAAGAGTAACAAATTGTATATATATTGCACGTTACTTTATATTTACAAATAATGTAAAAAATACAATTAATTAAGCAATAATATATTAATTAATATTATAGTGATCAAAAGTTAATGAAAGATTGCGTGCAATGTACTTCATGTGAAAGAAATGAAGGAGCGAAAAAAATAGGTTTTATGACATTTTACGTAAGAAAAAAAACTAATATATATTTGTATATTGTGTGTTACTTTATATTTACAAATTATGTGATAAAAATAAAGTAAATTAAACAATTAAAAATTTTATTTTACACGTATTTTTAAATTATTAATTTATATCATTAATAGTAATAGTAATTTTTGGAGAACGGGTGGAACTAAGTCCGGGCGGCAAGTCCGAGGTTGTGTAGATGAGCCTTGAAGGTCATGTGTCTTGTGAGAAGACCGATTCTTATTCTCAGTCTGTCCCTGTTTATTGCCAGCTCTTTTATTCTGTTTGGCTTGAGGCATTTCATCAGCTGTTTGGATTGTCGACAGCTATTTGCTGCCTCCTAGGAGTTCAAGTGTCCCTGCTCTAACCAGCTTTTGGTGACTTTTTTGCCTACAACAAAGGGGACACCGACGATCTGTTCAGCTGATTTCCCAGCTTTGCCAGCTCATCCGCCGTCTCGTTGCTGATCAAGGCAACAAAGTGGGCGCTCTTGGCATCCTTACTCTCACTCTTCCTTACGATCACCCATTCGGCAGATAATCTGGTTCCTTTACATATATCATCATTCGATGACGTTTGGACAGAACATCGACCGGTACCGCAAGCAAGAGAGAGTCCCTAATTTTGATTTTGTTGGAAAGATTTTTTAGCCATTCCACCAACTGTCCATTAGCGCAGTTAAAAGCTTCTCCATCCCTTTTCCAGGTGTTGGTAAAGGTAGGGACCAGCGCAGTGTACCCTCGGAAAGTTCGAAGATACGCTTTCTGACCAGTGTCCTGATCACACCCACCTCATCGACATCCCAGCTTCTTGTCAGAATAACCCTCTGAAGCAAGAGCTATCCTGATTATTTTCTTCGTCGCTTGGGCATATATCTCTTTGTCGATGACTTTGGGCCTCTTTGCCAAACGACTGTTCGACGGACTGGGAGTACTATGCTCCGGCTTAGCACGCTTCTGCCTGTCGAACGCAGCACACCCCTCTTTGGCGGCGCTGCTGTAGCAAATTCGGGTTTTCAAACCCAATTCCACTGTTGTGCTCCTCCGATCATTCGCTTCTTAAGAAAGTCACGTCCTGGAGGACTTTGTTAAATTATTATTTTTGTTTGGTTCCATCTTGATCCCACAAGTACCGCGGTAGTATCTAGAACGGATTTTTGCAACAAAAATCTGCAATTTTGGACATTGACTATTGTATCACGGTATTCATCATCTGTGAAGACACTGAAACGAATGGCCTCGAGTATCGACCTACCTTCAGCAGTGGAAAATTGCGAATCGTCTAAACCGTCGTCGACCAGAAATTCGTCAAGAAGGTGTAACGGCGACGACCGTGATATAATAAAATCCGGAAGTATTCCGTCATCGCTCATCATTACTGTTGCGAATATAACCAGCATGATGTCTGTCTTTTCCATCGGACCTCTTCCTATATCTACTGCATCATCTTCGTCAGTAAAAAGTGTGCAATTCAGCAATCCCTTGTGGGCCCGTCTAATCGTTTTCTTGCTCTAGTGTTTGGTGCGACCGCGACAGAATTAGAAAATTTTACGGATAATTGTGTCACTTCCTCGTTAACCATTTGGTCTTGATCGTCGACGTTGTCATCAAGTCGAGAAGAGGAAACAATGGAAGGCAAGGAACAACGATTTTTCAAACCAATAGACAACGTCGCAGATTCCAACAGTATCTCCGTGGATTCCTCTTCAAGTTTGGACATGGTTCGAAAGTTTCTTACGACCGACTTTAACTCTATGTCTTCGTCCACATCGTTGTCTAGAGATGAGCTGCGGGAAAGCGCGATTAGTTCGCAAAGAGGAACCGCTTCGACTAAATCTTGTACTCTGGAGGAAGTTTTGGCGACACCGATCGATTGAAACGTTTGAAAGAACAGACTGATTGGCTTATGAAGAAAATGAACGCTATGAACAAACGTGGCACAGCTCTTTGCATAAGATTAGAGGAGTTTCATGATGCTTATGGTGAACCGCCGGTTCCTCCACATGCCAGACGTTTTACATAGCTATAGATTACCATGCACTCTGCCTAATTTACCTCGTTAGATAAAAATACATGATAATTTTGTAAATGAATTATTGTCGATTTTCGTTCCCTAATGCTTTAATTTTTAACCTTTCTCATAGATACCTGAACCATCATCCAAGAATACTGAGGGCGAAAGCTCAAAATCAGCGAAAAATGATGCGTCAACGTCGAGTGTAAACGTGCCATAATGTGTCTATAATTTTATATTCGCGAAGGAAAATTAGTTTATATTTGCCTTTATCCTTCAAGCAAACAAAGCTACAATACTTTCTTTGTATACAAAAGCGCATTGCAAAGCAATGTGTTTTATTTCGCAATGTTGTTCTGGATGTAATTAACGTCCATTTATCGTTATATTAGAGAGTTTTTGCAATACCGTCTTTTAGATACGGTGAACGCTAAAATCACGTTATTGGGTCGACCCAGTAACGTGATTGGTCTTTCGACCCAATAACGTGATTTTAGCGTTCACCGTATCTAAAAGACGGTATTGCAAAAACTCTCTATTAATATATTGTTGTATAGGGTGCTCTAAAAAGGTACGGCCAAAATTTATGGAGATATTCTTCACACCTAAAGGATGAAAAAATGTTATATAAACATGGGTGCGGAAAAGCTTTTTTCAGGAGTTAGAGCTTCTTTTCTGAGTATGCGACGTTACGGCTAAAGGCCTCCGCACAGACTTTTGCATAACGCATAACGCATAATGCATAAGGAAATCAGCCAATCAGAATTCTTTATTTTCATCCCAAGATGGCTGATTTCATCTCAAGATTGGCTAATTTCCTTATGCATTATGCGTTATGCGTTATGCAAAAGTCTGTGCGGGGGCCTTAAATGAGGTAGTGATCTTATCTGCCAAGCAGAAATCAGAAAAATATCGACCTTTAAAGTTATGGTTACTTGTTTACACCTAGACAATAGTAGTGGCTGAATAACATTTTATGCATCCCTTGAAATCGGCAGAACATTGTGATCATATTTCAGTTCAATTCTGTAGATCGTGCGTGAAACAAGGTTTATTGTAATTGTACAAATTTATCACAGCTAAGTAATGTAAATAACGGTAATATTCAATAGTCGACAACAACTGGCCACATTTATTAAAGATATAAATTAAGTTACAACGTTTCGACCCTTGGTTTGGGTCCTTTTCAAGTGAAACTGAAACAACATTAGTCATGAACAAACAGAAATAATAATAATTAATAAAGTTAACATATCAAAAGAGCAGTACCTAATAGTTATATATAAAAAAACATTCTTCCTAACATGACAAATCCTCATCCATGAGACCGTTCCCTGACGAACATATTAAGGCTAAAAAAGTATTAGTGATGTTGAATACATAATCAAACATTAATCGCCACAATAATCTCAATATAATGCATCATATTATTTAAGCAAGTTTTTTGATAAAATAAAAACACATATGGATGTGAGTCAAATAAACCAAGAATAAAATAATGTAAATAAACCTACTGATTAAACGATTGTCGTCCACAATGATTAATCCTAAATTGTTTCTTGTGTAAGTAATACAGTCAACAGTATTTTCAACATAACTCCTGAAAAAAGCGTTTCCGCACCCATGTTCATATAACATTTTTTTCATCCTTTAGGTGTGAAAAATATCTCCCTAATCCATTTTTATACGCAATATATTTCTTTTTTATAAATATTACATATTTACATATTTAAAAAAAGTCCACCTCTAACAAAAAACATAAAAAAGGCCCAATATCTCAAAATTTGCGGAAATTAGAAAACCCACAGACATTTATACTGTGGAAAAATTAAAACTTCCTTAAAATAGAAAAAAATGAATAAATTTTTATCAAAATGAGAGTAAATAAAAGGATTGTACTACCTTACTTGAGCCAAAATACAACGCGATACAGAATTAGAAAAAATAATTTAAAAGTGTGCAAATTAGAAAGTTGCACATTCCGTGGAAGAATTAACTAACTGATTGTAAAAAGTGGAAATAAGAAATATCCGCAATTAGTAGGGATCATTTTAATAAAAACATTAATTATTTAATTGATTTTTGTAATAATATAACAGATATTAGTATAACAGATATTAGTCGCAATAAAGCTTATCAGAATAAAAAAAGGTGTGCAAGTAGAAACTTGCACATTGCTTCCTCATAGTTTTTAAGTGTGCAAGTAGAAACTTGCACATTGCTTCCTCATTTTAGTTGGTTCACAAAGCTTCCTGTATGAGGAAGCCAAACTAAAAAAAAGAAGAAATAAAGAAAACTTCCTCATAGAGAAAGCTTTGTGAACCAACTAAAATGAGGAAACAATGTGCAAGTTTCTACTTGCACACTTTTTTAAACTTTGTTAGATAATCAGCAAAATAAAAAGAAGCCAAGTAAAAAAGCAAAAAGTAAAAAAGCAAAGTAAAAAAATATATAAAAAGCAAAATTATATATTACCTATATAAAAAATAATATTACATATGTTTTATAATTCATAGTTACGTAGTGAACATAATATTTTTCGAGAATTCTTACGAATTATTACGAATCATATATAACGTACGAATATATGTATATATATCGAAATGAAGCACGTGGATAAGAGTTGCTGAAACGTAACTACTGCGCATGTACAACTTTTACCGCAGGACTTTTCTCGTGAATAATATTCTATGAGAAAGAAACATCTGTTGAATTTTTTACGGCTGTTGAATCGATTATTTAATTGACAATCGCACTTTGACGATATAGTGTTATAAGAATTTCAATAATAGCGACATTTTATATTTTGCACTTAGGTTAAATTACAAAAGATAACTTAAATTGTAATATATTAAAATTGATATTAGAAGAGAGAATATTTAATAGAGTAAGTGAATGTGGTAGGGATAAATGAATCCTCATCCACTTCTCTCCCGTCATAAGTCTTTTAGTGCTAGCAGAGAGATGAACAATGTTGTGGATAGGTATTTCAGTCTTAATCGAACTCTCTTGCTGGCAGTTGGTTTGTGGCCTTATGAAAAATCAAAATTTACTCAACTTCAAACAATCTGCATCTTTAGTATTCTTATAACTTGCATTATATTTCAGGTATGCTAATTTAATTCTAGTGATACATTAATACATGTATATGTATACCGTAACGTATATCTATAGATCTATAGTTTGTACTTGCAAATTTTCCTATCAATTTCAAATCGATATTTGCTTGAAAATTTTAATTGTATTGTCGCGGTCCCCGCACGTCTTCGCGGAGGAACGATCTCCGCACTCGCTCCGGCACTACGCACTCGCGGCTCGCGCTCGCGGAAAGGAAGAACGCAATGTACAAAAGCAAACGGATTCTTTATTCGCAACTTCGTACATAAGCCAGCTGTCAAGCTTCGCGGTCGTCCGCCCAACCAAAACAACACACCGTCGAAGTCAGGGATCGCTCTTCTCTTCTCTATCGATCCGCGCGATCGGCCGGCTGAAGCCCGGCCGACACCGGCGAGAAGGAGATCAGGCGGCGGCGCAACACTATTATAAAATATGTCAGTTGACATATGAAAGTTTGGTTTAGATTTTAGAAGTGCTAAATAATAAGTGAATAATAAAATCTCATTTTCTATTTATATAAAAAATGTATATATATGTGTATGTACGTTTGTGCGCATATATGTGTATATACATATATATATATATATATACATAACAAAATGTTATTATGTCATATTCTGTTATGTGTTACTTATGATATATAATTACATTGACATGAAATATAAAATTAAAATTATATAACTTATTTAAAATTGTTACATTTATAAAATGTTAATTAAAAATTGCTTACAATATATTAAAGTAAGAAACGTTAAGAACGCTTCTTCATTCTAGTTTTTCAAAAAAAATTATTACAGCTTACATCAATTATGACTTCAAAGTATACTGCAGAATTCATCATCAAGATTCTTTCTTCCGTATTTGTTTTTATCGCTTTTGTCATAAAATACAATTCCTTTTATGTTAATAGTGACACGGTAAGTTGATCGTCTATATTTGTTTACATAAATATTTTAATATTTAAAATTTTATGCCTATCAATTTGTTTTTACATTTACTAAAACAAAAATTTATTGTAAAAAATAGGTAAGATGTTTAATGGAACAAGTTCAGCATATCTATAACAATTTAAGAGATGTTAACGAAATTGTTATTATAGAAAGATATGGAAGTAACGCAAAACATTATACGACTGTCCTTACAAGTAAGACATTTTTTGCTTTCTGTTTCTTTTGTATTTCAAATCAGTTAATAAATTTCCTATTAAAACTTTTATGATATGAAATACTTGTTTCGAATTAGTTCGCAAAGTCACACTGACGTTTGAGTTTAAATGCATCAAGAATAAAAACATGAAGCACTAATCAAGTAGTGCTCTTTTAAAGTCTTAAGAAATTAAAAGTCTTTAACTTTATAATTTTTTTCAAATAATATTTTAAGAAGTGTGGCTAAATGAAATAATTTATACAGGCATTGCATTGAAATACGGAATAAGAGTGTACGATGCATCTTGTATAAATATTTTAAATAACAAATACGTATATTAAAATAATAAATTGTATATTTACTGAGTAGATAAAGTTACAAATAATTTAACATTCATTGCAGATAATAAAAAAAGACAGTAACTTGTACAATAAAAATTATCATATATTTATCTAAAGAGATTCATATA
>NJRP01000476.1:75633-98548 GCA_003063835.1 Aphaenogaster floridana | reverse complement strand
AGCAAAAATTCGTCTGTATTGCAGGGTTGCCAGATTTGGCGATTTTGCGTCAAATTGGCGATTTCTGAAGACCATTTGGCTCCGAAAAATTGCAATTGGCGACTTGGCGATATTTTTGCGATTTTTGCTGATTTTACTGATTAGGGTGTTGGAAATTTTTTGTTATTGTCCCCTCTTTGTCACTGCGATGTGACGGCGAGTGGCGATTGAATGTGATTCGTTGGATCCAAAGGTAAAAACCAATCACATTCAATTGCTATTTAGCCGCTCAGTGATCAATTCCTCTCAACGACATATATACAAAATAGACCAAGTATTCCTATGCTTTTGCTATGGAGAAAGCCGGAAGTTGGCAAGAGAGATAATGCGTTTTCAGTATTAAACTATCTCATTTTATCTTACAGCAGAAGACTAGCAGAAGACTAAACCGCCATTTTTCTGCTGTAAGATAAAATGAATAGAATACAGCAAACGCACTATTTCTCTTGCCAACTTCCGACTTCACGTCGTAGACGGAATTGGTCTATACATATACAATATGTATATATGTACATATATATATATGTATATATACTATATATATGTATATATACTATATATATGTATATAAAATAGTCTAGATTTAATAATCAATGTTTTTTTCAACCTCGCTCCCTATAATATAGCCGAGGCTGAGATAGTAGAGGCTGAGACATTTTTTTTCTCAGTGTATTTAGAAAAATTACAATAGGATAATTTTTGTCTTTGATTGTTACACTGCAGAGAGAAAAAAGTCGAAGTATTGCAAACTAAATATTTCTTGTGACGTTTTTTTCAATATTTATTATTTATAAAAAAATTTATTGTGATGACGAAATATATTTCTGTGAAATATTTTGTGAAATATACATTTCTGTAAAATATGTCTTATTTAAAGAGATAAAAATCAACGTGTGTAAAAAAAATGATTTATTTGCTATAAATAACATTTTTATTTCGCCGTATTTAAATAAACAATTTATTATAGAAAAATATTTAACATTGTTTTGTAGGATATAATGTTTATTTCATTCCAAAAATATATTTCATAAAAATGTATATTTCGTCATCACAATTAATTTTTTTAATAATAAATATTGAAGAAATATCACAAGAAATATTTAGTTCGCAATACTTCAACTTTTTTCTCTTAGTGTATGTTATATCACAGAGATATCTACACGGAAAAAAAATTTTGTTCAACAAATTAAACACATTTAGTTGTTTGAAGATTTGGTTAATGCAACAACTTTTTATTCAACCGAACTTAACCGTAGTCTACTTAACAAACTATTCAATGTCGGTTGACGGAAATGGTTCAACCATTTCATTTAATTGACGGGACTATCATCATTTGGTTATCTTTAAGAAAAATCAGATACCAGCATATCGTTATATTTATTTCGACAGTCTCACAGAGTCAACTAAATGCGTTTATATCAGACATATAAATATTTTATTGTTTTAAATGCGAGGATTTGTTTGAGTGAACTGCGTCTTTATTATATGAGATAACAACGGTTTCATAAATTATATATGGTCAAGACAACCAAATGTTTTGTCAAATAAGTATACATTCTGCATTATATAAAAAAATTCTTAAGTAAGACTGACCCAATCGATTATTAATTAAAGTTCATGAGAAGCTTAAATATTTAGTCCCTTTAACTGTATGTAAACTTTGAAAGAGATATTTTTCATAAAATACAACTTAATTGTTTGTTGGAAAGTAAGGTTGTTAATATGCTGGACAGAGAGTTTTGGACTGGTAATGCGTAAACGTATTAACAATGTCAAATCAACATTTCTTTACAGTGAACTACTTAACTTTCCAAAACTACTAAATAATTCTGACTACATATAGTGTTAATTGAATTCTAGTTCATCCTTAAAATAAAACTAATTTTGTTTGGTCTGACGTTGCGATATTCAGTCATTTGAAAATATATATGTGGTTAGAATTACTTAGTAGTTTTGGAAAGTTAAGTAGTTCACTGTAACTAAAGAAATGTTGATTTGACGTTGTTAATACCTACGTTAACGCATTACCAGTCCAAAACTGTTGACCCAGCATATTAACAACCTTACTCTCTGACAAACAATTAAGTTGTATTTTATGAAAAATATTTCTTTCAATGTTTACATACAGTTAAAGGAACTATAAATATTTAAGCTTCTCATGAACTTCAATTAATGATCGATTGGGTCAGTCTTTGCATGACGCAATGCAAGTCAGTAAGCTGGAACTGCTGGAAGTAAATTTTGATCCAAGCAACTAAAAATTTACTTCCAGTTTACTGATTCGCAAGTCAACCTTATTGTAACTAAATATTATATTGCTATAAAAAACATAAGTTTGCCTCAAATAAATTTATTTTTCCAGCAAGAATTAAACAAAAAATTTTTTCCAATAATGAGAAAAATTAGGTACATTTCACTGAAATGTATATTCCGTCATCATAGTTAAATTTTTTTATAACCAATAAATATCGAAGAAAATGTCACAAGTAACATTTGTTTCAGAATATTTCGACTTTTTTTTCTCAGTGTATTGTACAACAAAACATGTGTACACGCGAGAATAATATAAAGTCATTTGAATCAAACATTTTGTTACCGTCTTTTAATAGCTAGTTATAAAATTCGTTCTACTGTAGGTTTTGTCACTATGACTATTGTCTTTGGTTAAATGAAAAATATATGAAGTTCGCGGTAATATTGATCTGTATAGGTTTCAACTGTAATGAAGTCGAGCAAAAATGCTACGTGTTTATTTTAGATTTTGTTGTTTTATCATATTTTTTTTTGTTTCACACACATCTTTTTGTTGTCTCAATTAATGCCACTTTATGGATCATCAAAATATATATTTCTATTCAATTAAGTATACTCTAGAATCAAATAAATATTTTGTCTGCAATACCTCAATTTGGTTGGACCAAATTTAAAATTATCATAGCAATTAAACAAAATATTGAGCTCTTATTACATTGACATTTATTTGCACGTATTTTACCGCATCATTTTGTTTAGTTAAATAATTTTTTTTTCGTTGAACAAATTTTTTTTCCGTGTAGATATAAAGCAGTTAAAATCACGATAAATATATAAGATAACCCGTTATCGGCGATACAATAAAAAAAAGTAAAATTTTAATGTAAAAAAAATATGTGCGAAAATGTGGAGTATATTTTTATACAAAGTTGTCATGAAATTAATCGCAATTCTTTCATATTAGAGAACTCACCGTTGCAATATGATGTTTTGAACAGTCAGCATGTTTCCAACAATGTTTCTATTGCACTCCTCGTCACTGGGAAATTTTCTTGCGACATTGTCACCATCGTAGTCGATATCACAGTCATAGTCCGGTTCGCAATCTGGTTCTTCTATCTCATTGCCTATCCGAAATAATTAAAAATTAGTTATAATGTATGAAATATTTCAGTTCTTTTATATTTAAGGATAACCATTTAATAAATATCTAAACTTTTTAAGAAATATTCGATGTTCTAAAAATGTCTCTTAATCTTCAAGTTTGATCAGTGATAAATAAATCTTTTTATGTAAATATAATATATATTTTTCTTAAAATAAATAATATTAAAAACAGTTAAAGAAAAAAACATAATTATTCAAAAATTGTATAACATTATAGTATAGTATTTTAGCTTCTTTAATCGCTATTTAATGTAATTTATAATGTGTCTTAAAAAAATCTTTCGAGTAGTGTATATATTCTACAATATATGAAACGTACCAATAAATTCCCAGCTAGAATCTACTGCCCAAGAAGTGTCATTGAACACTTTGGTCCTGATCTTCGGTGGTTGGACGGGTTTCGCCCGGGGAATCTTCTTTGTCTCCTTAGTTTGAGCCAATCTTTTCGCTAGGTTGTCGACCGACGATGAGATTAATGGTGTCTTGTCCTCGGTTTCTTCGGAGGGCTCCTCCCAACAATCAATAGGATGCAATTGATTAGCATTATTCCCTGTCGGAGTTTGTAACCAACCTGGTTCACTGTGTCGGTACTTGTTCAATGCCGGATTATTTTTAGTTGGTCGTCTTCTCGGAATTATAATGGCATTTTGAACAATGGCGTCGGCCGGTTCCGCATAGAACGGACTACTCTGTTTAGATTCCGGGGTTTGGGGACTGTTGGTCTCCGATTTCGCCAAAACAAGGCCCAATTTGTTTCTCGGGGGCGTCACCGTGCTGGGGCTATTCAATGAATTGGCACTGCCTGCGAAAATAAGGATTTCAAATCTCAAAACTTCTTTAAAAAATATGTAAACAAAAGATTTTTAATTTCAAAAGGTTCAATAATTGAAAATTAAAAGAAAAGAAATAATAGAAATCGCTGAGTCAGAAACTAACAGTAAAAAAACGTTACTAATCTGAAATTATATTGATTCAATATAATATTTATTGTTTCAATCCACATAATATTCGTTATATATATTCTTTTATCATTAATTCAATTCAAGAATAATACAATAAAAAATATAAATAAATAAAATTTATATAATTGCTTTAATAATACTGTTAAACAAAAAATTACTTTTTTTTCGAGCACAAAATAAGAATGATTATTTCCCATAGTTTTTTGGATGCTGCGAAAAACTCGGTAAACTTCGACTCGCTAATAGATATAGGAATAAATTAAATACAAAATCCTTTTGTGAGCTATTTATACTATATATTAACAATAAAAAACTATTTGCAAGTTAGAAAATATTAACATCTGAAGCTGCTACAGTCTGATACAACGCGCGGTGTAAATCGCACGGAGGTGTGGCTTTGCAGAGATTGCGGATGATCTAGTCGACATATTTAATCGAATCAAACGGCATTATATTTCGGAAGTTTTCCACTATAGACTGAACTGGAATAAAAAAAATCCGGTAAAAATTAACAAAATGGTGGCAAAAAATACCAAAAATCAAAGAAGTAGAGTGCTTTTTATTACTATAAAATGTAAGTAAATAATAGTATGTAGTTGACTGTAGTCAGTTCTGTAGAAAATTTAATGCTGTTTAATTAAAAAAAAATTAATCTTAATATCTTTATTCGTTCTCTAGTTATCCCTGCAAAACCGTTGAAAAACGTGGTTTCGAAAAAAGTCACGTTCAAAGTTTTGATATAGTCCCTCAGGATAAAATATTTAATTTACGTCAATTAAAAACTGCGGGAAAATACTTCTGAAGAATTATGTTATCCAAAAATGCAAAAAACTGAAAATCCATTTTTTCGACATTTCAAACCTTTCTACCTCCTCTTAATATTGAGCTACTTTGGACAATAATCTTTTGGGTAACAATCTAATATAGACCCTTACAAACTCTAGATAGCAGATCAGGTCTCTTCCCCATACTAGTCTCCTCTTGCGAGCTCTGGTCAGGACTTTTCATCTCCGGAACAGGTTTAAAACTACTAAATTCCGGACTCATCATTTCTTTGAATCCTATTTTATCGTTCTTCAGGATAAACCTGTCACTTTTCAGAACCATTTGTTCTCCTGCTGGTAATCTTTCATTGATAAGACTTCTTTCGGATTCTCTTGGACTCATCAGACGGTCATTAGAATTTCTCACACAATCCTGTGGAGTGCAGACGACCCTGTCATCCTTCAACCTGTCGTTCCAGGTCGATTGTGTCGATTGGTCAGTCGTGTTCCAGATGTCTTCGTAATCGGAAATCTTATCGGCCGGCGAGCTGCGATAATACGAGTCCAAAATGTCCGATTCCTGATAGTGTTGGGAGTTTTTCCGGTTCTCACGATCGCGCCGCCTTTTCGATTTACTGGTGCTCGAAGGAGTATTTGGAGAGAGCACGTTGGGTGTTTTTGGGAACAGCTTTGAGGTGGGAGATAAAACCGGAGTGGTGGGTGAAAGGAGTGATTTGATAGAAAAGTTGGAATTGAGAGATTTATTAGATTGAGGACTTAGCAGTGACGTGTTGGGATCCGATGGTGTGTTTTGCTAGTGACAAACAAAAAGAGAGAGATGAAAAAATTGCGATTATTTCAACGACAGCAAAGAGAAATAATTTTTTAGTTAATCATTACGTTATTTTACATGACAATAACAATAATCAACATAAGATTAAACATACGATATAATAAATTCTTTGAGATAAATAGATATAAAATAGATATATCAGTAAAATTAAATATGTATAAGAAAATTAAGTATATTGAAAAATCAAAATTAATTAGGAAATATAAGATAGAATAATATAAATAAAAATAAAATAATAAAATACTAAAAAAATAATTCTTAGATCTAAAAAATAAAAAATTAAATATAATAGAAAAGAGCATATGCGCTCCAAGCTGGATTTTCGTGCTAAGAAAATATTTATATTAATGTACAAATAATACAATATAAATAAAACATATGTTTTAATCTTTAATTAGGTCATTTTCAATGTAAAGTATAAAATCCCAATTAAAAGTCAAAGTATTAAGAGTATAAAGAGACCAAATATGTGATGTTGCATTAAATCGCATTAAATGTAGAGATATAATTAAATGGTATCGCAAAATATATAAAAATTGAATTCGGCTTGAGAGTTGTTAAGTTGCATAGGATGGTCTTTAAGCTGTTCTTTCTCAGGGTTGTATTGTTATTTTACATAGTGTAAAATAATCAGACTGAAGAAGAATCAGCCTAACTTTGTGTATGTCAGAAATTCCATTGTATGTGTTGTTTGGTTGATGTATACAGAACGGAGGACTTAAGCAGAAAGTTTTGTTGTACACATCAACCAAACCTCTGACATACACAAAGTTACAGTGATTCTTCTCTAGTCATTTCACACTACATAAAGTAACAATACAACCTTGAGGAAGAACGGCATAAAGATCATCCTATATAGGAAGAACAGCATATAAACCTAACCTAACTCTCAAGTTGAATTTAATTTTTACAGTTGATAGTATTAATCATCTCTCTATATCTAATGCGTACGATATCACATATAATTTGGTTTACACTTTTAATAATCTATAAATGCGTTTTCATACTTCACACTGAGGATAACCTAATCGAAGATCAAAACGTCTGTTTTATTTATATGTATTTATACATTGATATATATACGTTTTTTTAACAAGAAAATCCAGCTTGGCTCATAAGCTCTTTCCTATTATATTTGAATATATAAATATACGTAAAAAAATAAGCATATTATAAGAAAAGTTAACGGTATTATATAATTATGTAGATATATTAATTAAAAATTTGTTAAAAATGACTTTTATTATTATAAAATTTTGAAAAAGAATGTTCTTCTAATTTTACCTGCGAAGTGTTTAAACCCTGGTTCACATTGAACGTTACTGTCGTAGTCACGGTAAAATTATTCTGATTCTGACTGATGCCGGGCTTGGCCCATCTTGGCGGAGGCGGTGGCGGCGTCTTCACATTTTGCCTAGCTCCTTGATTCTCAGCAATGATATTCTTATTATCCGGCAATTCTGGCGATGTGGTGCACGGCAGGTTGTTTTGATGGAAGCTCGAAATAGATGTGAATTTTCCTGAACTCTTGGTAAACTCGATCGTCGTGAATTTTGGCGTGTCCAGACCGTTTTTCACAGAATCAAAACACTTCACATCTTGAACAGGACTAAGAACGTTGTTTTCCACGTTGTGAACCACCGGCGAAGGACATCGAACGCTTTGCACGAGATTTGGGGAGATTAATTTGTGAGAGAGTGTATCACTTGGTGACGAGATCCGGTCTCTTTTAGTATCATTCAAAGGTTCGTTGAAGGTTGTCAAATTGAGAGTATTCGGCGGAGTTGGACGCGGCTGACGCGGCAACGATGATGCGAATGTCGAGGTGTTCGTCGGAGAGGGGGTATCTACACACAAAAACAGATTTAGGTATCAAATTATTTTTAGAACACTTTGGAAGAACGTCTTGGTTTTAAAAAATTATGATAACATTAAATATATATGTAAATGAGGACGATGGCGAGAAGAATTTGTGTTAAGTATTATCCCATACAGCACACGATATCTTATGGATATCCATTTATATTCATTTCATGTCCTGAATGTCCATGGATATTATATGGATATCCATAGGATATCGATGCTGTCTGGGATAATCGATGTCGACAAGTTAAAAAGATATTTAAGAATGATAGTGGTGATTAAAATCATAATAAGAAAAAGAATTTCCACTTTCCTTTAAACTTTTATTTTAATTAGTTTATATTGATTTTAATTCTTTATTTAATAACATTGTCTTGGCAAACATGATTTTCTATTCTGATCTGTATATATTGATTAATTCTTAGTATTTATAGATATTTTATAGTTAAAAAAATAATATACACACATATATGTATACATATGTTGTGTTTGATATACATTTTAAAAAAATTGAAACTATGTGCATTGCGTGCGCGTGCGCATGTGCAAAGTATATTTTTAAAAATGAAAAAATTATCTATATATCAGAGTATCCCGTAAAGACTGTAACAATTCGCTTAAGAGCAAATTCCTGAGATTTTGAAACAAAAATCCGAATACCAAAATGTCAAGACCATAATAATTTTTGAATTATAAGTATTTCAAGTTTGCAAATCAAATCATTTCAAGTTCGTGCACAAGTATGATACAACGCACACAGTGCTAAAGGTGAAAGCTGACTGTCGCCCCTCTTATCAATATCAATATGAAGATTCCATATGCAAAAATAGTGAGATTGCTTTTATTGGCGCGCAAACGCATTGTCTATGTAGATAATAATTTTTCTTTGTATAAGTCAGGGGTTCTCAACGTGGGGTACGCGGTAAAATTTTTGGGGGTACGCCGTGAGAGCTCAAAAGTCGCCAAGTTGGCAACACTGCTACTGATTAATTGTTATACTATAACTATAGTTTTATCTATCTATACAAAGGGTACGACAGTTACATACACATTTTCAGCATAAAAGGTTGAGAACCAATGGTACAAGTAATCTTTATATCGATATTGACAAAAGGGACGATAATCAGTTTTCGTTTTCGTTTTTACTGTGCGTTATATTATATCTGAGCGCGTGACCTAAATTGTTAATTTTAAATACTTATAACTCACCCTCATGAAAACTACTGTAGCCTCGATATTTCCGTATTAAAATTTTAGTCTCAAAATAACTTCAGAAATAAGCTCTTAAATGTTGTTACGATCTTTACGGGACACTTTATATAGGCAGATATATGTATACTAGAGACATACTAAATTTAGAATTTAAAAAATTATATAATCTGTTTTTAAAAAACAACAAAAACTTTTTAGTAAATAAGTGAATCATAATTTCAATTTTAAAAAATATATTTTAGTTATAATTATTAATATAACAAACTCGAGAAAATGTGCTGTAAAGATAAAAAAAATAGAATATCAATATCTTACGTATATTGTGAGACGATATTGGAGCCAGATTAAGCACTATGCTCTCCGTAGTCGGCGTATCCACGTTATTATTGTTATTGTGATGATTATTGTTACCTGCAAAAAAGATCATACGATAAATATTCTATTTATGTTTGCCTAGTTTTGTAAGTTATTTGGCTATGAATATAAATCTCTCTAACATAAATTTAATTAATAAATAAAAATAACAAATATCTAATTTATAAACCTTTTAATTATTGAAAAATTGCGATTTTTAGAAGATTATTTTGAATTTATTTTAAAATTTTTCCCGTTGAATTTATTTGCTTATATCTAATTTATTTTGGAAATATTTATGCGAGTTATTATAAAAAAACTCACCCCCATGAAAACTACTCAGACTAGAGGTATTGCTGCTGCTGCTTTCCGGTGGCTTCGGATTCGCCATGGGATATCGCCAAAATTCTTGGCCCAGCAACGCTAGCGACGACAATTGCTGCCTATTTTTTGCTTCTCGCATCGCTCTCGGTAAAGTCAACTGCACTGGCAGTTCGTCACTGCTTGGCAAACAGAAATAGATGCAAATTAACTCAAATTATTGTTATTTAAGTTAACATTATATAGAGTGTTCATCATAACGGTCCGCACGATTTTTTAGACACTTGCGACAATTCAACATAAATATTGAAGATTGTCTAAAGGTCATCTGGAAAAAATTTTCGCATTGCAAACACATAATATCAACATGATAAAATATTTAGTCGGAGCTTGAATAATAATAAGGAATACTGCAATTGTAAATAACATAGATTTGATATTAAATATTAATAAAAGCGACATGTGTTCAGCGATGCATTGAATTTATTTTAATGTTTTCTACAATATTATGAAAAAAATCATATGGTGCTATTAAAAAAAAGATCAAAGTGTAATCTTGAATTTTTTTATAAAAAAAAAAGATTTTATTTTTTTAGATTGCAAATTGTAGCTTGCGTGAAATAGATAAATGTTTCCCTCATGATTTTTTTTATTTATCACAGATGTCTTAAAAATTATGCGTAACATCCTGTATATAACATGTTATGAACATCCTGTATATAACATTGGGATAATTGATAAATTAATATACAGCTAATTAATTGATAATTTCTATTCTTTGTACATATATAGATATACATCTATAATATAAAATTATATTTTCTCTGCAAATGTAACTATATATATTAATATGTGTTAAGACTTTAAATGTGTTTTTATTCTCTCGATCATTTGTTTTCTTATTATTCGATGTGTAAAATAAATAAATTAAAAGATAAAGTCATCGAAAAGTGAATCTTTTATAAAATATTTCTTTTTTTATCGGAATGTATCAGGATAAAACATGAAGTATTAATAAGTTCTTCACTATTTAAATTTTAGCTTAATATTTTTACATATAAAATGTGAAATTACATATAAAATGGAGGGTAATTATGTCGATTAGGGGACCACCCTCCAATGACCTTGACATATGTTGTCAAGGTCATGACCCTGAGTGACCTTCAAAAGATTTTAGCCGGCGGTCACTGTTTATTAAAAAGTTATTAACAAAAAAAGTTTGGGAAATATAGCAGCTATTTTGAGTATTGAGAGGCATAAACGACTAATATTACGTTTTTTTTTAAAGCAGAGAATATTTTATTTCGCGAGAAAGTCGCTGCTTTACCAAAACACAACATTTAAAGCAGTAAATTGTTGATAAATTGAAGTCTTTGTTAAAGCAGAGAATACTTTATTTCGCGAGAAAGTCGCTGCTTTACCAAAACATATTTTGCAGAACAATTAAAACGTGCTCAATACTTTGAACTTTTTTTGTTAATAACTTTTTAATAAACAGTGACCGCCGGCTAAAATCTTTTGAAGGTCACTCAGGGTCATGACCTTGACAACATATGTCAAGGTCAAGGTCATTGGAGGGTGGTTCCCTAATCGACATAATTACCAAATGGAGAATTAATTTATATAAAAGAATATATAATATATAAAACGAAAAAAGAATCTTGAAATTCTAAATTATTTCTAAAAATGATTTAAAAAATTTTTTTTCTGCATTATGTTTGCTCTTTATAACTATACAATCATATCTTTTTAATTTAATTCTAATTTTTTTAAAGTCTTTAAATTTCTCTAGAAAAATTATCTAGAAATGCTGTTTCTAGTAGATTAGACAGATCCTGTATAATCTTTTCCTATAATATATTGTAATTATATATGTATGTATGTTTATATGTTTTATTATTATTACTATTGTTATTATTTAACTGAGCATATAATGTAACTATAGAAAGAGTAATAAAATGAATAGAAAAGAATAAAAGAAGCAAAATGTTACGGTGTTGATAAAATTATATGTGACATGTGAATTTTTAGAGATTAGAATATAAGAATGAAAAAGATAATAGTGTGCCATTTCTGGGACGGAAATCCATATATAAATAAAGAAAGAAAAAAGAAGGCACTTACCAGCACTGTGAGTAGTGAGCAATCAGCGAGGGAATATTGTCAAACCTATTCTCGCTCGTTTCCAAGCTCAATTTGCCCTTGTTGGCCTGGATCAGGTAATGCTCAATATAGGGTCCCTTCCCGACAGGTAATCTCACTGAGAGGGCCATTGTGTCGCTCTGGCTCGACTGTCGGACCACGAAATTCTGCAATAAAAACATATATTTATAATAAACAATGATTTACATTTACAGTTAATATTTTAATATTATGAAATATTATAGCATTAATAATTGTATGTATAGCACTTAAGAAATAAGACAATAATATAAATACAAGAAAAAAATAAAATTATTGTTATTATTAAATAATAATAATAATTATTATTATTATTTAATTATTTTTTACTGAAAAATTACTTTGTCATTAATCATCAAGATTATTCTTTCCAATGATCAATTAAATTTTTTTCATTTTAAAGATCTAAAACTATTTTATTTTGAAATGTTTTTTGGAGAAAAAGACTCGAAGATGAAATAAGAATCTAATTTCTAAAGAGTATTTCATATATAAATCCTTATCATTGAAAAAACTAAAACAAAAGAAAAATAAGGAAGCTAGAAGGCCAGTCCTAACAGAATACAATCCGAATAACTATAAATCGAAGTTAGATGAAAAATATTTCTATACTATATTACCAGCTTTTCATTATTTTTCGATTTTAAGAAAGAAAAGATCGGAAAAGATTTTTTAATAAAATAAAATTTAATTTTAGTTAAAATAAAAATTAATTAAAATAAAAAAAGAAAAGCAAAAGATGAGAACAAATCGAGGTTTTTCTAGTAATAATTAAAGATTTGATGGCGTTTTGTGATGACAAAAGCGTTTGCGCTGCAATCGTTGTTACACATTTCGATGCAGAGGAGTGAATGGAGTTCTGTCTCATCTATGGAAAATAATTGCAAGACGTATTGTTTTTCGGCAGTGCAATTCGTTCGAAGCGACCATGAGGCCGCAAAGGGTCCCGAACGAATGGAAATAACAGAGGATGATTAACAAAGGCGCAAAACAATGACCCGTCGAAAGAAACAATGGCAAAGAGTGGTCGCTCGTTCGCAGTCATTTCCGCGCTGATTACAGTGTAGAGGTTTGCTATTACACAATCTTACAAAAAATAAAAAAAATAAGCGTGGAAAAAAGACAAAAAACATTTTACCACTACGTCTTAATCGAGTCTTTTGTTAGTCTTATCGGGAAATATATTTAGCAACATTCGCAATTATTGCTTTTATTTCTCGTTCAACCCTTAATAACTTAAAATTTATTTAACTATAATAAGAAATTTGTTATCATCCTGATGATAAATTTTTAGATATATATTATACAATTCTTTTATTAATATTTTTTGTAATTTAATTTTTTAATTTTCCGTTGTATAACATTATGTAACTATAAAAATTGTTTGGATATGTGGTATGATTTAATGCTAATTTATTGAATTAGTCTAGAATTTATTACTTTTATCAATTAGAATTAATATTAAAATTAGGAATGCTAACTTGTCTACGTTAGTACTATTTCCAAAAAAATATGTAGAGAAATAAATATGTATATAGAGAATTTTGTACAAAACAAACACAAAAATTTCTAATTAACTACAATATTTAAAATATATAAATAAATGTCTCTCTCTCTCTCTCTCTCTCTCTCTCTCTCTCTCTCTCTCTCTCTCTCTCTCTCTCTCTGATTTATGTCACTATATAAATAGATGTCAATATTATTAAATGATTATGTGCATCAACACGTATCGTCATAATTGCATCAGAGAAATGACCAAAAATAAAAAGTTAACAATATCAGCCTAATACAAAGCTATTTTTCAAATTTAAATATTCTCAAAATATCAAAAGTTTCAAATTTATTGCGAAATAAATTAGAACAGAATATTCAATGTGCTCAAATATTCAATACAGCTCGAAACCTTTCAATATACATATGGCTATAAAATAAATTATACTAAAAAACTATATATTTGCTCTATCGATTTTTGTGTAAAAATGATAATGTTAACTATTATTGAAACATACTAGTGCTGAATTTATTGCACAACGTTTAACGAAAAACAAAGATTATAGATTGCAGTTTCATAAATTTATGTGGAAGAACGCTTTTATGCTTGCATTAATGTCGCATCCTAAGGAAATCCAGGAAAAATGATGCTCGTAAATAACAAGTTTTGCGCGTCATCAAACCTCGCTATCTGGATTTACGTAAGACACCGGATATGTAAAGGATTTTCCCAACATAACTTCGCGTCGATTGCATGCCGTCAGGCATTGATGATTGACACGATTTCCCTGGAGTGTCTGGGAGCACTATTATTCTTCGCATTAGTACGAGCTGCCCGGTATGTTAGATACGAGCCGACACATTCACGCTCATTGTTCCAAGGCATGTTGCAGTAGATGTACATGTAGACAGCAAAAAACTGAGCGAAAATGACCTTCCATTCAGAAAATAATATTCGGCACAAGGAGAATGAAAACAAGAGGTAAGGCAGGATAATAAAATTTAATTTTTTCTATAAACTATAAATAAAATTCATAAAAACTCGGTATTTAAGTATATCGAAAGTACTGGCTTTCGAAAATTTCAATTTTATGATTATGTGTTCGTATAAAAAAATTATTTTATAATCAAGTATTGTATTTTGATAAGCAAGTATCCATACAAATACATAAATTGAAACATTATCATAAAAAAATATGCTCCAACTTCTGTAAAATGTTCGTGAATTCAACAATAATTTGTGCATAAATGTAAAAAATAAAAAATATTATAACGTCAACATTATGCATTATTATATTATTGTTCTTATGCTCTGATTCGGCAAAGATGAATATTGAGTGACTAGGATGAATATTGAGTAAAAATCATCGTTTCATTATGTGTAATAATTAATATAATCACAATAGAATTATTATGCAATAATATTAATAGCCTCCTTAATAACTTAATAAAACGTCTTCTCTCTTCTTCTCTCTAGACTAGAGACTTATTCTGCATTGCATGAAATATGAAATTAGATGATCACTAGACTAGCATTATTACTCTGTGTAACGCACAAATACGTAATAATAAATAATAAGTAGGTTAACGTAATTTAGCTTTCTAATATTTTTGTAATGTATTCTGAATATATTATAAATATAATTTAATATATTCTTTCAACAGTATTACATAATACTCTCATTCATGTCCTAATAAGACGAGTCTTCACTAAAGGATTCCCTCGTGTTATGAAAGAACATGAGAAATGAGTCGATAGCTTCATGCTAATGACTCCCAAATTTCTTATCGATTTCCACTTTTCGTGCTCTAGTATCTCGATCATTATCAAAAGTACACATAAGGATAAATTGCAATTTTCCCAAAACTTATACACAGAAAGAACGGTTTTGTTTAAGTATCTAGAAATTTAAACAGATATAGATTTGGAAATAATTATATTGGACTATCAAAATAATTATATAATACCTACATATAGAACGCTCAAGCATAATAATAATACTGCAAAAAGTTTCGACATTCTAGCAACTAGCTTGAGAGCGTTTCTACATAATTATTTTAATGGTCCAACAAAATTATTTTCAGATCTGTATCTGGCTAAATTTTTAGATACTTTAGCGAAACCATTCTTTCTATTTCAAATTATATTCACCTGAAGATGCAGTACGATACACATAAAGTTCAAATTTATTATTTTAATATCTATACCCCAATCTTTTTTTTCTAATACTTCCGTATCTTTAATACTTCTAACTTCCATATTCTTAACATTTTCTTCTGCTATTTCCCCACTACTTCAACAAGAATTAACGATGCATAAAATACTTAGACTGAAAATATCATCTTGCGTATGATCAAAAAAGACATTTTTATTCTTGCAGATATATTATCAGAATAAAATCGAGAAAGAAAAAAAATACTAAGAATAAGAATTAGTTTAATTCCGATGTTAAGCATAGAGAAATTCTATGATATAAGTGCACACTTACCCCTTCCTCTTTGCCCTGCAACAAGTGAAAGGCCCCGGCTCTCTGGATGCCTGGTAAGAACCAGATCGGATGAGAGCGTATGAGCCTTTCGATTAGGGTAATATCGCAAGCCACTTCGCTGCCAGAATCTTCCATAGATCTTGAAGATTCGCCCGAAGTGGCCGATTCTTCTGATGAAAGCGATTCTTCGCTCTAATAAGAAAAAATATCACCATGTTAATATAAATAATAATCTCATCAGAAAATAATAATAGTCTTATATGTCAAAGAAGAATATAAATAGCTTTATAAAAAAGAGTATTCAAGTTACGATTAGAAGTATAAATTTAACTGTATAAATTAACCTTAGCAACAATTAAAATTAATTTTTATCTAAATTAAATCCTTTACTGTGTGCGAATAAAGATAACTTATTTACTATTCTAAAGACTTAGAAACTATGTAATATGTATATATGTGTGTATATTATATAGAATATTATATGTATACATATATAAAATATATACAATGTGTGTGTATATATTATATATGTACATAAATATATACTTATACATATTTATCATTACTTACTATATGTACACTGAGAAAAAAAGCTGTTGCTTCAATTAAAGTGTTATCACGGGGTGCCAAAAACATAAGTAGTTCATTCAATTGTATTATTAATAGACTCAATATTTGGATTATTAAAACAATGATTGACACAATATTTGGATTATTAAAACAATGATTGAATTATTGGTTTAAAAATGCAGACATTGGGTCTAATAATAATACAATTGAATGAACTACTTTATGTTATTGGCATCCCGTGATAACACTTTAATTGAAGTAACAACTTTTTTTTCTCAGTGTATAATACGATTATATAAGTATAAATTAAAATATATAAATTAATCTCAATAACAATTAAAATTACTTTTATCTAAAAATTAAATCCTTTTAATTAATTAATCAAAAATAATTAAATTTAGCTCTTTTAGTAATTAATAAATAATTAATTTATTGAGTAAATTAAAACACGTATCAGCGTGAACTAAAATATGTTCCTTGAAATATATTTCAAATTAGTTACAAATATTAATTTATATAGAAATGTGCTATATATTTAAATAGTCGCGGGAGTTAATTTGTCATATTCGCGCAATTGTAATTGTTTCGGCGTTTAATCGCGAATTTTCAGCGATTTGTTTTATTACGAAAACGGAAATTTCCGTCTCTTTCGGGTCTTAAGACATAAATCCCGCCGGCTGTGTCGCACAATGCGCCCCTAATTCCATATTATACTCGGCGTTACGCAGTTATCTCTATTCACAACCAATGTGCTCGGTCGCAATTTATTTATCGTTCTCGCTTTCTCCTTC
Source organism: Aphaenogaster floridana (assembly GCA_003063835.1). Classification (NCBI taxonomy): domain Eukaryota; kingdom Metazoa; phylum Arthropoda; class Insecta; order Hymenoptera; family Formicidae; genus Aphaenogaster; species Aphaenogaster floridana. The sequence goes on along the minus strand of NJRP01000476.1, from coordinate 81,238 downwards.
TCACAATGCTTTTTTATGAGATATGGAATCATAAAAGATGGTAATTGATCGTTTTTGAATCCTTTCATAAAAGAAGCAAAGTGCATTGTGACGAAGATTAGGTATTGGAAGTATTGATAACTCTATCAATTTTCTTTTTTTTTTTCATTTTTGATGATCGATACTGATAGAACGATTCGTTTTCTACGTCCCAACTTGACGTAACTCCTTTTATCGTATCCCCATATCAATAGAGATGAAAGGGAAAATCGATGATGGGCAAAGCGAAACGAATGGCAGAAAAGGAAAAGGGAGCGGGGGTGAGCAAGAGGCACCAGTGAAGGGGTTCGAGTGTAATTTAATTTGAAATGCAGACTGACACACGGTTTTGAACTAACGGGATTAAATGCAGACGTGCGTCGCGTGTTGAATACTCTCTCTTCGAGAAAGAGAAGGAGGAGGGAGGGAGAAAGAGCTAATTGCAAATCCCTTAATTGCTTGTCAGAAAAAGTCACTCGCGATGAGACGCTGCACTGTTTCCTGATGATTCGTTTGAATTTAAAATACAGTACAATTATAAAATCATGGACGAATCGCCATATTATATTATACTATAAAGATAGAGTAAAAGAAACCGCATTATTTTTAACTTTTAACTACACTGGCGAAGTACAAACGTACCCCTGTATGATTTTTTTGTTAATAACTTTTTAATAAACAACGAGCGCCGGCTAAAAGTTTATAAGTGTTGATCAGGGTCATGACCTTGACAAACATTGTCAAGGTCAAGGTCATAGGAGGCTACCCCATAAAGTATATAATTACCTACTGGATATGTTTGTACCCCACTAGAGAGTGTAATATGTAAATTCTTTTATTTATATATGAAACATAGGAATACATTTGTCTGTTTATTTTTATTTATTTATATAGCAATCAATTTTTCCTTTACAAAAATATCCAGGCAGCAATAGTTACAGTAAAATTAATAGTTAAAAATATAAAAAATCTATGAAAGAGAAAAATATAAAAAATAAAAGATCTTACTATGAACTAAGCATCAACGATATAAATAGAAAAGAGCATATTCTTACATTAAGAGGAAAATCCCATTAGAATGGTCAAAAAATATTTTTGATTATATGTTTTAAAAGTTCAATATTTAAGAAATAAAAAAAAACAAAATTAATTCTGGTACAATTTCACACACGTTGAGAGACCGAAAAAGAAGGAAATTTAAAAATAATTAATATATCATAGTAGTAACTATAGTGTGTATAGCTTTTACTATTATATCTGCTGAAAAATTAAAGGCAAAACAGGAAATGAAAAGACTCAAATTAACGGTTATCCTTTGCTAGACTTCTCAAACAAAATTATTTCATTTTTTATTTATATTTATATTATCTAGTAAATCTCTGGAATTGGTAAAAAATCTCTGTCGTCTCAGAATTCGGTCAGGAATATGTCTTGTAAAGGACAAAGGGCTGTTTTAAATCTCCCTGTATATACGGATAGAGATTATACAAAAGAAAGAAAACGTATATGAACATACTTTACGTATAATTATATATATTATTTATATATATTTTTATATGAAAAATTTTTTACCAGTAATCATAGACCGGTACTCACAGTCCATTCTTATTTCAAGATCGTCTTAAGTAATGTCCTACGATGCTAATATAGCTCTTTGATAGATTTATCATGTCATAACACTGTATTTAAGACGATTTTATATACATATAAGAACGGATTATAAATACCGGCTATATTGTTTGATTCCCGCGTATCTAGTAATAACATCCAAGTGTTTGGTTATTTCGACTTATATTATTAGAAACTGAAATCTGCGCGTTCAGGTGCGTGAGACTACTTTCTTCTGTCTCCCAACTAGAGGTGTGCGAATAGTTCGAATTCGAATCGAATCGAATCAAATCAAATCACAGTAGATTCGATTCGACTCGTTTTCGAATCTAAAAGGTTCGAATTCGAATAGTTCGAGAATTTCAAATCATCAATGGTTCGATTTCGAATCGATCGCCTATTTTGATTGCTTCATTTATATCTTCCGCGCGACCAATTTTGTATCAGCGCATAATAAAGAAGCAGGAAAATTTGTTATGTAAATCCGGGAAATTTTGATTTGAATTCGATTCGTATTCGAATCGAAGAGGTTCGGAAATATTTTCTAGGTCAAAATGAACAAAAAAGTTTATATAAATATATGTCCCAAACTTGTTTATTAGTAAGATATTAAAGAGTAAAGATTATGTGTGTTTAACAGTAAAACATTTAAAGTATGTTTTCGAAGTGGCCGCCGTTTTGTTGAATGCAGTATTCAGCACGTTGAATCCATGTTTCTATGGCACGCCTTATGGCATCAGGATTATTCCTGATAGTTGCTGCAGCTTCCATTATACGATTTCTTAATTCTTCTTGCGTGCCAATAGGTCTACAATAAACTAAAGACTTCTACAAATTTTCGAAGATATTATATTAATACGAGATAGACAGGGAATGTGGTTTATGCACGATGGTTTATGCACCAGCTCACTTTTCTCGCATTATTACTATTTAAATATTACATACGGTAACCACTGGATTGGTCGAAATGAACTCATTAAATGGCCACCATGATCGCCCGATCTAACGCCCTTAGACTATTTTCTATGGATTGGATAAAGTTTAGTTTATTGTAGAGCTATTGGCACGCAAGAAGAATTAAGAAATAACATAATGTAGTGTTTCTCAACCTTTTTTCATGTGTGACCCCTTTTCTAATATTAATTATTGTGGCGCCCCCCTTACAATTCTTGTGTCGAGACACTGAAGGACCCATAAAAATTGGCAGCACAAAAACAGGAAATTGACTTATTGAAAATTATTATAATATACATATATTACTGTAAGTATATTTTCAGACTTTTCGTTAATGTTGAGATTAAACGTATTAAGAGATTAAATCTATTAAACTTTAATAGATTTTTTCTTCAATCTACATTTTTTTCGTGCCCCCCTTCAAATATTTTGCCCCCTTCCCCAGTGGGTCGCGCCCCACAGGTTGAGAATCACTGGCATAATGGAAGCTACAGCAACTATCAGGAATAATCCTGATGCCATAAGGCGTACCACAGAAACATGGATTCATCGTGCTGAATGCTGCATTCAACAAAAGGCGGCCACTTCAAAAACATATGTTTTACTGTTAAACACATTATCTTTACTCTTTAATATCTTACTAATAAACAAGTTTAGGATATATGTTTATATAAACTTTTTTGCTCATTTTGACCTAGAAAATATTTCCCTAAAATAGTGCCGTGCAATTCTGAAATACCTTGTATATATTTATTATATAATATATTTATAATGATATAATGAGAATGCGCAAACTTTGGATTACCTGATTTATCTACTGTAAATGTTTCTCATTTAAAAAGCATTATACCTACTTTAATTTTAAGTCAAGAATGTCATTAAAATTTCGATCACAAGTTGTGAAAACCATCCTGTATATTGAACATTAAAATAATATTTTTCTTAATTATGTCGTAAATATACTCATAATTACAATCTATTCTGAGTTTGCAATAAACAAAATCTTTTATTATGTATTTTTGTCGCGTGGACACTGTGTTATTGCAGAAATAAAAACCTTTTTATAGGACGTTGAGTAACGTCACAATATTTAATATGGCCCTGCGCAGATTTAAATTGCACGTTATAGTGCATTTAATTAAACATGATATTGTTGGTCATGTTATCGTGCAACAGTTATCGTATGCATACAAATTTTATAATTAATCGGACAATCTGTCCCAACGTGATTTACGTGAATAATTATTAATAAATGCGTTCTGGATTGTAGAGGTACGTTTGTCAATACATAAATACAAATTTCATATAAATTTGTTGAACGAATATTTCCTAATAATATATAATAACGGTCTATTTTCGCAGGAAAATGCATGTTAATACAAAGCAATACTTGAGTATTAATATTTTTGTAAATTTGGAATTTCGCAAAATTATATATACATATATACAGGGTGTCCCAGACTTACCGTATCACCTGTTAATGGCAGGTTCCTGAGATCATTTAAAGACAAAAATTGTAATACCAAAATGTCGAGGCTGCTATAGTTTTTAAACAAGAAAGGTTCAAAGTTCATTAATCGACTTGTCAAAATTTCGCGCGCTCAGGAACGTCGCATGTCGAGAGAGCCTTTCCGCAACACTTTACACTCAGCTCGATAGAAATACTTAAAATTATTATTCACTTTATTTCTTTGTTTTTCTCTGTTCTCTCATTACATGAGAAACGTTATTTGTCCGCGATACACTTCATATGAATGATTTACAGTTCAACACACATCGCGTTTCCGTACAATAATTTAGAAACTATTATCATTCGATATTTGTCGGTCTTGCGAATAGTGTACAAAGAAATAAAGTGAATAATAATTTCACGTATTTCTATCGAGTTGAGTAAAGTATTGTAAAAGGGCTCTTTCGACATGCAAGGTTCCTGAGCGCGTGAAATTTTGACAAGCGGATTGGTGAACTTTGAACCGTTTAAAAACTATAGCAACCTCGATATTTTGGTATTAGGATTTTTATCTTCAAATAATCTCAGGAACCATTAAGAGATAATACGGTAAGTCTGGGACACCCTGTATATAACGCATATACACGCACAAAAAATATAAAAGTTCATTGCATTTAATCAATGACATTTATATTTATATCATAAAATCTCTGATTTCCAAAAAATCAATTTTTCGATTTTTACTATGAGATAATTATTATTAAAAATTCAAAAATATATAATAGCTCTCTTATTTTCCTAAATATCAGTGGTTCTAACAAGATGATCTAATCAATTTAACAAATAAAATATATGTTATTATATTAATAAAAAAATCGATTTTTGTTGGTAATGAATATTTTTCATGCGAAAGTGAATTTCATTAACGTTCGAATAATAACAAAAAAACACACACAAAATGTAATACATATAAAAATATAAATGCGTATATTAGAGTGCGTGCGTGTATGCATTAAAGATGGAAAGGTAATTCAGACCGTACAAAACTTACCTTTCAAAAAGGTAAAAGACGAGCGTTAAGTGTACACGCGACGTGCAAAAAAAGTTAAATATTCTTTTTTTCTACTACAAAAGCAATGATATTAGGAGGCTTAGGGTAACTCCGGTAATTACGCCGCGTGGGGATTTACGCCGCAGAAATCAGAAAAAATAGAAGGAGTACAGGTAATTTGCTCGCAACCACTCTGTTATGTGCCTTTATGCCATATTAGTATTGTGTTGTGATTTCAGTTCTTTACTGTCAATATTAACGAAACCATCGTAAGTTGAATCGATTTCTCAATGTATTAAGTAGCGCGATCATGACCGATGTGAACCTGGCGCCCAACTTTATAAAAAATAAAAATGAATAGTATGGTTCGTTTGTACCTCGTTTGTACCGTATTTCGTTTCGTTTGTACCTAAAGGGTTAAAAAGTTAGAGGGGGAAGGGGGTAAAAAATCGCCAGCGCCCAACTTTAAGATATTTGAAAGTGACCAACGGCATTCGAAAGAGAATCGTTTGTACCCGTTTGTA